>MJUU01003497.1:109390-140163 GCA_002080025.1 Modiolus philippinarum | reverse complement strand
TTATCACCTTTCCCCCCCCCCCCCCACTCTTATTCCCCTTACCACAGACGAAGATATATATATACAGTGGAAACTTATATTCTTATACACCATGGGACCATACAAGATGTCGGAATACTCCGGTCTAATAAGCATTTAAAAGCTGTCTTTGGGACCAGTAAATTATGGCAGATTTTGCACGATGTTGGAATATTCAGGTGTTATATATTTATATTTATTATCAATGAAGGGATATGGAGTAAATGCAAATGAGACAAAGTCTCTACAAATACATGGTAAATAAGCAATGGAACAACGCTTTTATTGTTGTTCTTCATCTTGAAGTCGCCATGAGGCCTTCAACAATGAGCTTTACTCATACCTCATGGCCCCTAGCATATATGTATTTGATAATCCATACTTCTAGGTGAAATCAACACGCACACGTGTCAAGTCTACTACAAGCGCTAGTCATTCAAGTTTGGCTTTAAAGACATTTGGTACGACTTCACCTCACAGTAAGCAGCAGAGACTAACCACCATTGGCATTGCAACAGAGTGTGCTTTGAATATGTGCAATGAAGTTTTGGAAAGGGTAAGATAGGTCTCTCTATTTATTTGATGAAACTACAAGTTTGTTTTTTGGTTTTTTTTTCGAATAGTAGTAATTTCTTTTTCATTACAATGTTTATGCTGGTACACCACACACGTGCGCGGGTGTGTGTATTGTTAAAAAAATATACATAGATATATCTTACTGGTTGCAGAGTACATCATGGGCAGATCTAGATGACACCATTAAGGGCATATTGGCTTCATTGTTAGGTAAGTAAAAATTGTTGAATGATTATATTAACAATTAACTTCAGAAAATCTGTGTATATAGGGTGTTGATGAGTACATCTTTGCACATTATACACCCAATTGTACAAAAATAGCCCTTTAAAGACGTGAACAAGAAATTGGGAATCATGACATTTACTACATAGTAAGGACTATTTCATGGTAATCTATCACGTACAATACAGTATAAATATAACGAAGCAAAATTACTCTGGCATCACAATTCTGGAAAAAAGCAAACATGAATGCTATAACGACAATAACAGATGGGGATGTGATATTGAGAGGTAAGTGGCATTTACTTGAATTCTTTTAAAGGTATTCCATGTACTATTTAAAGCTTGTTGGTACGTGTAAGCTCTATGGTCATAGAAATTCACGTTATGCGATATTTTTGTATCTATGGGCATAAAATGCCATTTTGTACTTAAGGTGAAATAGTTACATTATTGTCTTTATGTACGAAATTTTTTCCCCTAAATGATTCCAAATATTGATTATTGGCATTGATAGCTTTACAAAAATAATCACCGAAATTTCATATTGGTTTCTTTCCGGTTTTGCTTACTTTCTTTTTTAAAATTTTTTTTTCCAATTTGAATTTGCAGATACTCGATATGGCACGTGTCGTATGACCGAACTTTACATACTATGATACATATTACGTTCATGATGTTTACTATTCTAACAGCAAATACATGTTAAATCAAAAACTATAACTACAAATACATCGTGAAAAAAACTAATTATCCGTAATTGCACGTGCTTTGATTTTATTGTTTAATGTTTGTGATAAATTTAATTCATTCACATATATTTTTTCTCTCCTTCGAGACAGTTATGCATACCCTAATATATATTTTTTCTCTCCTTTGAGGCAGTTATGCATACCCTATTATCCACTGATTTCTTAGTTTAATGTGTGCAATTAGTTTTTGTTCATGAAATTATTTTTTCTCTATTTTTATTTTAGTTCATGGTGCGTTTGGTACAAACAAGACGGTTACATTGAACCAGTACAGTGGAACCCTCTATATACACTTAAGAGGACCAGACCGAGAGGGTGGCCATAAAACCTTCACAATGAATGTGAAAGAATACCAAGATCTAACCCGGATGATAAACAATGACCAGTTACAAGCTGTCATGCAAAACTTTAATATACAGGTAAGAAACATTTACATCAATCTGCATTGTCTGTGGTCCGAATGTCATTTGGCTTTCGAGCCGAAACTTATGTGTACTTTGTTCACATTTTCTTTTGCACTTGTACACTTCTTTTGGTAAACTCAGATAGAGAACGATTCGTCACATTTTATTTGCTTATATTTTGAAGATGTTTGTGTTAAATGTTTCATTTATGTGTACAGTGTATTTAACCTTTTCCGGATCCGGAATAATGCAGGGTAAATGATATCTGAACCACACACGAAAAAATGACGACACCGGAAATGTATTTACAATGAACAATAATTCACAACAAAATGAAATAATGATATCGGGAAAAAAAATATTCAAAAGACCCCCCCCAAAAAAAAAATAAATCAATAAAATTAAAATAAAAATTAAAAAAATAAAAAAAAAAAAAAAAAAACGCAGGAACATAATAATGGTTAAAATATTTTAAATTCTCTTTACTTTGCCAGAAGAAAACCACAGGAACATAATGATGGTTTCTCTTTACTTTGTTAGTCACGATTAAAAAAAATTTATAACTTAATCATTTTAAATACATACCTTAATTTAGAACAGGAGTCAGGTAGACCAGGAGGAGGAAGCCCTTCGAAAGGCGGGCAGCATGGGACCAGGAGGAGACGATGGGAGTGGTGCCAGCAAGGCCAAAAAGCCAAAGAAATGGACAAACAGGAAAAAAACCAATATTCATAGAAGACGAAGCGGAGGAGGATTAAGAATTGCAACCCCCAAACTTGAATGTGCTAAAAAATTGATAAATGTGCTATGTATGGACAATATTACTGCATCAACTCGAGACACAAAAAAGGATACCTTCGAAAGTGAACTGTAAGAGACACTGGTTTCGTTAAGAATGATGGCTTTTTAAACAACTCATCTGTTAAATAAAATTCAATACTTGATATATCAGCTTTTGTGACATTAACGTAGTACGGTAAATTATAAGTGTGAGACCAATTTCCTTTTTTAATATTTTATATTTTCCGAAGAATGTTTTGTCTTCGTTCCCCATCTATAATACTTTCACCTGATATATCACAGAAAAGGTATAAATGGCCATTGTATTTGATCTTATTATCGTCTCGAATATTAATTTCCATGAGAGCCATTTTCCACACACCTACCAAACGGAGAGGTTCCTTCAGGTGAACCTTGAATTTAACAGAGTTATTTTCTGGAAATACTCCTTGTTCCTTTCACTACTACTGTCTAAGGTGATGTAAATATTTGACATGTCCATCGTTCGGTGTCTTAGATATTTTTGACTTCTGACTTGTCTATCCAGCTATTAAAACGATTTGGATAGCCTTTCCAAGAAACAAGATATTCAATTTTCTTTTTTCTTTTTCTTGTTTTCAAAATCTTTTCTATTTCCCATAATGTTTCATCTGTTTTATTTACTTCTTGAAGTTCAGATTGGTAAAAAGTTCCAAGTACTGGTTCTTCAATCATATCAATAAGCCTGTATAACGGTATAGCCTGTATTTGAAAACGTCTCGCTATTTTGAATACTTCATATGACCATTGTTCATTGTACACCCTGGTAAATGGACCACGCAGGTGTGAAATCCGAACTATTTGGCCTAGTTTGAATTTATATAATTGTTTATTCTTTTTCTTTTTTTTCTGCTTTAATTCTAGTGAACTTCCTTCTAGCTACTGGTTTCAGATACAAGTAAGCCCACAGATTTGCCTCATTTTTTTTGAGTAAATGGTCTTCCAAACGTTTAGATTTATCTGCACTGAAGAGACATAAGTTGTCGAAATGCGCATATGCAGAAAGTAAATTCACAGCTAACCTCGGTATTAAGTTTTTTGTCATTCACATCTGAGGGTGCAATATTTCCAAGTGATCTATGAGGTGTCTTGTTATAAGATTCTACCAAATCTTGCAGAATGTCAATGTATCTTTCACTTCTATGTTTCGCAAGGTATCTGTATATCATAGTTTTCAAGGTTCTGTTGAAGCGTTCGACGTAATTTGCTTTTACTTCGTTTAATGTTGTATGATGGTAAATTTTGTTGTCAGAAATTTTTTTTTACTGATTTATTTTGGAACTCGGCACCTCCATCGGACCTTATTTTCTTTGGATTTACTAGTTTCAAGATATCAAGTAATGCTCTATTCACTTCCTGTGATGTCTTATCTTTGAGAGGTCGCACCCATGCATATCTTGAAAAAACATTAATAGCTACAAGCAAGTGTTTAACACCGTCATTTTTCTTTGATAATGATTGCATATCGGCTAAATCGATGTCAAGTTGCTCATTTCGACCAGATACTACGACTTTAGCTCTTTTGAAAAGCTACGCACAGGTTTCATCAAGCTGTAATAATCTTGTGACTGTAACCATTTCCGGATTTTATGAATTCCTACTTTGCCCCTTCTATTCTTTTTTAACGTTAAGTAAATCTTTTGAGCCCGGAAAAAGCTGACGGCTTAGATGCATTATCATATATTCCTTCAATTATTCTGTGGTATTTTGCCATTATTCAAAATTCACAATAGATATAATGTTTGTAATTTTTCTTATTTTATCGATATGTTGGTTTTTCACATCTCCATTCTGCTTCCACCAATTCCAGTCAAATGTATTTCTAAACTTTTCAATAAAAATCAATGGTATGTCTGTTGATTTTAAATTTTTGAATAATAAATCCGGAGTACTTTCATAATCCACCTTTTTTACAGCTTCCTCGAAATAATAAAGGAATAGATGATATGTTGAGGTTGACAAACAATCATGATATTTTTGATTTGGGTGATTGTACTGACATCCAACGCATCTTGATTTATTTATTTCCCAGCTAAATCTAAACTTTCTTTTGATTGATTGATTGATGTTTTACGCCAACTTCAGCAATATTTCAGCTATATTGTGGCGAGAACTGTTGGGTTTATTGAAAAATTCTAATAAATACATAAAATATTAATATAAAACCATATAGCTTTATACAAGTAAAACAAATGTGTAAAATGTTAAAAAACATAATAGTAAATTTTTGGTTTAACAATAACAATATTAGAAATTACAAACTTGTTTAAAATTGATCTATTTAAATCTTACTAAATAAATTGATTGCTTTTAAAAATTGAACGATTTTGTCGCCTGCGACGTTTGTAAATAGGTCTTTAAGACAATCAGCAGAATAAAAATCATGCCTGATATCGGCAACATCTACACATTCAATTAAAACATGTTGAATTGTATAAGGACAATTGCATGGAATACATTCAGGTCAACTTTCTTTTGAATAATGGTGATAAACAATTTTCCTTAATATCTTTTCATATGTCTTGTAATTCTGCAAACGGGATTTTTTTCAAAATCCATTTAAATTTCAAACAAATATAATTCTTAATGAAATATAAACATTTGACTTGATGACATAATTTTATACTCCTGCTATAGATTTGTATGTCATTACCAATTTGACTCAAAGATTTGATGAGAATATGACTTCCATGTAAATTATTAAGCCAAATAGACTCTATATAAAAGTAGCTTTACAAAAATAGAAGAAACATACTTTGAATATAATTGTTATTCAAATTAAATAAATAATTAATGAAGTCGGCATTTTTTGTATAACCCAATCAGATTCGACTTCATTTACAACTTGAGGAAAAGTCCTTTAATTCATTTCTTGTTTAACACTTGAAATGTTTATGCTGACATTGCACATGACGTTTCTATTATTAAAAATCGCTGACTGAGAGATTTGACGTTGAGGGTGAATTCCATGCATATCATTTAGCCCCATAGAGTTTGTATAGAACATACGCTGAGTATGAATTCCATGTATATCATTAAGCCCCATATACTTTGTATAGAAAATGTTGACAAGAACACAATCATATGAGACAAACTGCAACCACACCTCAACAAAAGTCTCAACAGCTAGAAGACAAGCAACTGATGACTCCACCTCAAGCTCCGTTCATTACTCAACCAATCACGGTCCTTGGTCAAGCAAACAAAAGACCGTGTGTTAAAGTGAGAGGACACGCAGCTTAAGCCCAAATACTAGGCGGGTAGGAGAACTGTGACAGGATAACGCTTTTTACACGGTTTCAGTGACAAAAGTGACATTCATTGAATTTTTGGTAATACTATAAATGTTTATCATACCAATATAAGCATAATTTATTTACATTAAATGTATACATTGCACAAGATTTGATTGATTGATTGCTTGAATATTGTTTAACGTCTACTCGGCAATATTTCAGCTATATCAAGACGAGAACAAGTTTAATAATAAATAATCACTTTAGGGTATGGAAACACAAAATTTGAATGCTTGGAATGTCATGATGTCCATAACTATAACAATCGACGAAATTTTTCTACAAGCGTTTGTCGTCAGAGTTAGCTTCGAATCAAATTGATGTGATTTGACAGTCATTTTATTTTCAAGCAGGCACTTTAATATTGCCTTGGCTGTACGTTTTTCCTTCAGAAAAAAAAATCAGATGAAAAGGAGTATGTACGGTAAGGGGCATATTTGGCCCCTGAAATTAAGACCCTTATATTTGATAAAATCATGTCACCAAATACAATTCAATATCATTATATAATAAACTTCGACAGGTTTTGCCAAAGTCTTTTTTGTTTGTAGAACAAAATTGGACAAATATAAGTATTTTCACAAAAATGGACTAAAATAACGAAAATCCTTACATATTTAAGTACAGGAAACATAGAGTGCATGTCTGTGCCAATGAGATTTTTGTATGAAAAGGTTGCAATTTCATATACTTTTAACTTATCAAAAAATCTCATTGGCACAAGAATGCACTCTGTACTTCCTGTACTAAAACATGACCAAAAATTGACGAATTTTGTCGATTTTCGGTAAATTTTCATGAAGCATGTTATTTGTGACGTCACAATCAGGATTTGATGACGTCACTGCACCAATTAACTTGAGTTTTGGTTTGAGCAACCTGTCAACTGTGTTATACTAAGTAAAATTTAAAGGAAAACTCCGTTTGAAAATATAGCTAGGTTTGGGGCCAAATACGCCTCTTATCGTACATACTCCTTTTAGTTTTGTTGTTTTTTAAACAGTTGTCATTAAGGCATAACCGTTTGAATAATTGTTTGCCATCATACTTAAACCCGAATGAGTTAAAAGGAATTTGAACAAACATAAAATTAAAATCAATATATCCCTAACATCAAGATATATTAAGTTTATTAGAAATGTCATCGTTCTAATGGTGTGTTGTAAATAACCTACATATTTAATCGCATTGAACAACAAATTGTTAAGGATGTGTACTACACAAAGACAAATGTCATTTTAACTGACACCTTAAGGGTAGAAACACGAAATTTAACATTCAATTCTAACGATGATAAAATTTTAAAATCAATAAATACACGACATGTGTTATTGTTTTAATAAGAAAATGTATTTAACTTATTTTTTCAATAACTTCGTTAATAAGTCATTTATTCCAAAATCTAAAGGGAAGAAAAATATGATTGATTGATTGATTGAATATTGTTTAACGGCTACTCAGCAATATTTCAGCTATATCAAGACGAGAACAAGTTTGTTAATAAATAATCACTCTGGGGCATGGAAAATATGAACAAAACAAGAAACGTACAAGTTGTTTACATTATACCATGACACAAAATTTGTGTCCTGGACAAAATTTCATTAAGAAGTTGTGTTCTTGGACATTATTTCGTATAAAATTTTATCCTTTCACAGAGGACAAAATTTTATGTTATAAATCATATTGTTCTTAGACTAAAATAATGTATAGTGACACTATAAGGACTAAAGAGCTCCTTTGTTCTTGATCCCGAACACGTGTCCAGGTAAATTATTTTTCACGCTCAATATATACATCTAAAATATTTTTAACATTCAGTCCAGGAGGCAAAAGAAATAGACCCCTACATCTGCCCGAATGGTCAACTGGTATGTAGGGCGTCCCCTAAAAAAGATAATGGGTGAGGGGAGGACCATTAGGTGACATCGCTAATGGATTCTCTTTCTGTGTTTTTCAGTATGTCAAAAGATCAGAGCGAGAGGGGTAGGCCTTGGAGGCCAAGCAGCCGCTCCCAAGGAGGAGCAGACTCTGATGAGGAGATACCGCCCTTCAATTTTGAGGCCCTGGACAGCCCTCTACCAAAACATAAGGTGACGGTGGAGGGGGAAGATGAGGAGATGACCATCGAGGTGCCCCAGTCAGCCAGTTTTACACGTATATATATCTGATTTGACATTTATCTAGAACCCCTGGGGCCGTAGGGTTCCTCCTTTTTAAGATGGAGGGGGTGTTGTGGAGTTGCTCTCCACTTCCTGTTAGGCCCCGCTGGTTCTACCAGACCGGAACCGAGAAGCAAGCGGACACGGAGGAGGCAGATGCCTCTGCGCTGATCAGCATCCCTTCCGGTCAGTGTACATGGTGGCAGTCAGACGCCCTTGAGAACACCAGAGGAAGACAACCAACCCAGGATATAAAGGTATATGCACGTAGTATAGTCATATAATATAGTAAGTAGACTGGGCTAGATCGCGGGGTATCCTTAGGCGGACTTGGGGTAATCGTCGCCATACCATTATACGACCGCAAAATTTAAGCAGTCGTATAAAAATTAAAAAAAATGATTGAAGTATGAATCGATAAATCTGTGAAAGTGTAACGATCATCTGACAATGGTGAAGAACGTGTTCATACAGGTAAATTATTTTTCATGCTCAGTATTCAAATGTAAAATAATTTTGATAATCAGTGTACATTTGAATTTGCAATCGGATGTTTTTAAGCCGACAGCATATGTTTTACGTCTACTCAGCAATGCTTTAGCTATATCAAAATGACTACAAGTAAGTAAATAAACAATCACTTTGGGGCATGGAAACGGCCATGGGACGAAAAATTCTGACTGCCACTGGAAAAGTAGGGTGACATCGGAACAACGGAAGGAACAAAGAACAACGTCACATAAATCAAAGTCCAGAGACAAGGCAAAAGTAAGAACATACCAGGAGACGGAAGGTCAATGACGATACACAACCACCAAACGCAAACACAACAAATGCAATAAAAATGCACTAACAGTGGAAACTCTCAAAGAGTGACATCAATTGCTCTGGAATGGTAAGCATGTTAAGCTCTGTATAGGTCTGTTTACAGCACCCTTCACACGGTCAGTGAGACATATGTTTTAAAAGACCTGTATACCGAAATTAGTATTGTAGTTGATCACATCAATTTCTCCCAAAGAGCGATTATGTTCTACATAGCACAGTTTTAAGCTTTTAAAAGTTCAATAATACTGATATGGATGAAATTCCATTAGGACAACCAGAACAAGTAGTAAACACAACAATAATTCCAAATACAATGTAATTTCAACACGTGTGATACCAATCCTATGATAATACAGTAGGACTTTCCAAGAATTAAATCTGAACATATTGAATACTTGCAAGTAGTTGTAGAGTATTGGTTTGCGGACAGAATGCCAGGTGGCATAGGGGGAATTTGGAAGATTTGGCTTCTGGTTGGCATGGCAGAATGCCAGTCGGCATTGGGTTTGATTGATTGAATATTGTTTAACGTCTACTCAGCAATATTTCAGCTATATCGAGACGAGAACAAGTTTGTTGATAAATAATCACTTTGGGGTATGGAAATGGCCATGGGACGGGAAATTCTGACTGCCACTGGAAAAGTAGGGTGAAATCGTCAAGGGCGGGGAATTTAGCCTTGTAGCCGATCACCTACGGACCACCCCAAAAAGAGCTTGCTATAAGGGTTCTTTAACGTGCAGGAAGCGTGGCATTTCTTCCAACACGTGGACCTGAGTTTACATCCCATCCGAAAGATGGGTTGTGTATTTATTAATCCCGCACAACCACGGAATGGGTCCTATTTCTATATCCCGGGACCCTCGGGGTCACCCTCCGTTTAGGAGGGGTCACACCCCGCAAGCCGGAGATACTGGGTCCTATTTCTATATCCCGGGGTTCCCTCGGGGTCCTCTGTTAGGATGGCTCATACTCCAAGCTCAGAGGATGCTGCGGGCCTATTCTTCAGCCGGGACCGCGCACGGCGGGTCGGCATTGGGTTAATATGACAGAATTGGCATCCGGCTGACATGGTATAATACCAGTCGGGATCTCGTTTTGTTTGACTGGCATGATAGAATGGTAGTTGACATCCTCTTTTTGTTTTCACTGACATGGTTTGTTTTCATACTCATTTTGTCAGGTGATTTGAACAGTTTAAGGATTTTATCTATGGTACTAATCTCCAGTCTCCAACGTTATACGTCATGTACCCCATTCTAGATTTGAGAACGAAACAATATGGGTGTGAAGTTTGTATATGGAAATTTGTTAACACTAAAAAATGTTGTTGCTATACTGTCAGCTAAGAAAGTTTTGATTTTTGTTTCAAATTATGTTAAGAAAGACAACTCCAGTTATCACTGGACAAATTGGTGTTCCGTGTTTTCTAGTGTATGGGTGTTCCTTGTTTTCTAGCGTATGTGTTCCTCGTTTTAAAATGTCCCAGCTGAAGATTGAAAGAGATAATACCATAGAAAATGTATCAATCAACTTTGTTACACCTACTTCTTGGCTTGAATAATGTAAGGTAGGTGGGTAGAGAGTTTGAATCTCAAAGTAGTTTTTCATGTTGAATGTCATTTTCACATTTTAGATGTTAAAATTTAGTCCCCCGCTGACAGCCTTGTTAAATGAGGAATCGACACCAAAGTAACATCATTTGTTGGATGATAGATTGATGCCAAAATAAAAACACTTAGTCAGCATCTTATAAGCATCATTCATACCAAGTTTGGTTTAAATCCATTCAGTAGTTCTCAAGAAGAAGTTCTTTAAAGGAAATGTTTACGACGGAAGCAAAGTGAAGATTTTGTTAAACATGAACATCCACCAAGCGTTACATCACCAGCTTGATTTACAATGTGAGCCTTTTCTCATTGATGTAATATCTGAATAGAAGAAGTTGACTCATCAATATGTATCTATCATTTTTTTTCAAAAAAAATCTTTTACTAGTATTGTTGAAGACTACATGGTCAACACTCTTGCTATTGTTGGAGACTAAATGGACAACTCTCTTGGTAAAGAAAAAAAATAATAAAATGTTTTATTCTACAAGAATGAGTAATTTATCTCCAGCTGTACTTGCAGTCTAAGTTTTCTCCATTTATTTAAATCATCTATACATAATACACAGTACCAGACTTACGAAAGAGTGAGAAGTCCAGGATCATAATATTTGCATAGCCAACAACCAAAATAAGATGCCTCCTATAAAGAATAAAAACAAAAGGGTGACAATAACACCAAAATCCTGTATCAGCAGAGCTGTTATTTAATTTTCTTATCCTAACTAAGTTAATAGTTTGCAACAGACTTTCATTGTCTCAGGAGATTTACTCTACACCACATAATTAGATGCAAAGAGAGATAACTCCATCTACATTGAACATCACTCTAGCAACATTATAATAAGCAAGTGTAACAATTTTTAATTCTAACTTTAATACATAACAGTTTACATTGAATACATTAGGTGAAATTAACAAAATGAGGGGAAAAAAAAGAAAATGAAACACTACAGCAAACTTCTACCCTGAGTATTAGAACAAAAAAAAAAAATAATAAAATACCAAAAAAATTTAAAAAAACTGGTTCAACATTGAAAATATAGCACCATTTTGGAATGTTTTTTTTCAATCACAATTGTCCATCCTGGTTAAAAATTAGCACTACATAGATGGAAACGTTGAAAAATGCAATATTGCACAAACTTCTGCTCGAATGATATGAAAAAAAAGAAGAAATGTATGGAAAACCAACAGAATGGCACTTTTACTACATGTATATTTCACAACCTTGAAAAAATAGCACCATTTTGGAATGTTTTTTTTTTTCAACCGAGTAGCAACAATGATTGTCATATTGTAAATTAAATATAAAAATTTGTAGAATAGTAAAATTTATAAACATATCATGTAAAATAACTGTAAGCAAAGTTAAAATTTATCAGAGGTATAGGTTGTTTAAAATTGGCATTACATAGGTGAAATAACTAAATACCGAAGTCACTGTGAATTTATTTTCTGCATATGCGCATTTCGACAACTTATGTCTCTTCAGTGCAGATAAAATCTAAAATTTTGGAAGACCATTAACTCAAATATGTTCAAAAACTGATAAAGAACAAATAACCAATATGATCTAAATGTAAAGTCAAAATCAGCTAATGACAGAGCTTTGCACGAGGGAGATACTCCTTAGTTTCAACAAAATTTACAAAAAATTAGATATTGCAAGGTTTGAAATAGTATCGGGCTTTCGGGTCGGGTACTGACTACTGGGCTGGTGAAAACGTTGAAAAATGAAATATTGCACAAACTCCTGCTCTGAGTATTAAAATGATATAAAAAGATCCCAAAAAATTTAAAATGATGTAGCAAAATGACACTTTAACTATAAATTCCACATCCTAGAAAAAATAACACCATTTTGGAAATGCAGAACCTAAATTCACAGTAACCTCGGTATTTTGTTATTTGGAGTGATTTTTTTACTAAGCAGCAATACTGATTGTCATATTGAATATTATTAAGTATTTATATTAAAAATTTGCTCCATAGCTAAATATAAACACAAAATCTTATCAAATTATGAAATTATCTAGTTGTAAAAAAGAGACGCATCAAAGTCTAATGATAAAACATAATATTCGCATAAAAAGAAAGCTTAATATGAGATCTAATTCTTAAATAAATATTATTACCGGTAACCTTGAAAAGCTTATCCTTACTATTGACCTCAATCATATAAACCAACTAAGTATCATTTTAAAACATAATTATGTTCACCTTGAAATAACCCGACCATCTATAATGGTATATTTAATCAAGCTATTAACCCTTTCTGGCTCAAAAATAGTTCTCTTAATCCTGTATTTACACATTAACTGTCCCACATCCGCATTAAAAGAAAGTCGCAGGAAACCTTCATTGAAACATTTTAATTCCATCCGGCTTGAAAAAGTTTCTCACAATCCTGTATTTACACATTAATCATGTCACATTCACATTAACAGAAAGTCATCCCAACCCTTCATTGAAACATTTTAATCCCATCCGGCTAAAAAAATCTCTCAGTCCCGTATTTACATGTGTCATATCTGATTCAAACAAAAAATTATTCCCAAGGAAGTTTATATATGACGAATTCCCTAAAGTAGAAAATAAAGTCACATTAATATGTAATTATAATCATAATAAAAAAAATGTAAAACTACTCAAAAACATTCATTATCATTTAAATAAAAAGCTACTCTAAACAGATTCCCTTATAAAATTTATAAAATAACAATATGAAAAAAAAATCCTATCCTCACATATGTGCACCACTAAGCGCATCCCAGAGTATATCAATAAAAAAACAACAATAATTAGTTACATGAAATGGACACCGCTTTCATAGGTTCTACAAAGTGAGCCTGTTTACAGGTTTTCTAATTCTTAAGCTTCTTCTCAGTGGTTGCGAAGCAGGTTCTAGAGGTAATTGTGCATGTTCTTGAGGTAGTTGTGCAGGTTCACGAGGTAGCTGTGCATGTTCTTGAGGTAGTTGTGCACTTCATTTTCACGGTGTAGAGAACATGCTTGGTTTTCAGTATCTATTAGTGGTAGGTCAATGATATTTGGCATTTAAGTTGGTTTTGGGTAGTGCATGACAGTCTGTTATATTGTTTTTGTCAGTTACCCTAATTTCACAGTCTAGTGAACATGTTAAGTTTTTCTGATTTAAGTCAGTTTGAGTTTTCACATCAATTTAGCGACCAAGCAGGGACAGGCGAGACATCAATTAGGGTCCACACTTGTGTTTAATTGTTATTATGCATATATCTTCAGGAAAACACACAAAAGAATCATATGTAGATTTTATAGTTCATATATTAAACCAGTCAGTTCATTGTAATTATGATATTTTGTATGTTTTCAAGTTATTTTCTTTTTAATCATATTTTTGCTTATTGTCAACTTTATTTTCATTACAATCATATTTTTGCATGGTTTTAACATATTTTCATTATTATCATATTTTTGGCTTGTTGTCAACTTTATTTTCATTATAATCATATTTTTGCATGGTTTCAACATATTTTCATTATAATTATATTTTCATTATAATCATATTTTTGCATGGTTTTAACATATTTTCAATATTATTATATTTTTGGCTTGTTGTCAACTTTATTTTTATTATAATCATATTTTTGCATGGTTTCAACATATTTTCATTATAATCATATTTTCATTATAATCATATAATCATATTTTCATTATAATCATATTTTTGTATGTTTCAAGTTTTTTTCCCATTTGTTAATTTTGCCTCTAAAACCTGTAAATCCTACACAATTTTTTTTTCATTATCATCATATTTTTGCATGGTTTCAACATTTTTCATTATAATCATATTATTTTATGTTTCAAGTTTTTTTCCCATTTGTTTTAATTTTGCCTCTAAAACCTGTAAATCCAACACAAAAAAATTTGAAACAAGAAGCAAGCTTTTTTTTTTTGACTTTATAGAGATAAATATGTCCTCTTTTAATATCTTCAAAGTTATTTTCACGCGAAAAAGTGAGAATGCCTTAAAAATCCTGATTTAAATCATGCATGGTTAGTTATTGGAAGATTGCAAATCCCAAAAGAGTTTACATCACTTAATGATAATATTCGATGACTTCCGAAAAGGGTTAATAAAATTTTTACCGTTTCTGGAAACACTTTGAAAACAAAATCTTTTTTAGTGGCAGCGAAAATACACCTTTTGGGTCAGGCTGATTATTGGGTCTGTCAAAAAAGGTGGAACAAATATTTCAATTTTGGCCTTGCCAGATATACAATGTATTAAGATATAAAATTCAGTTATTGAGCTCACTTATTGATGATATTATTGTGTTTGATATTTTGCTAAATCTTTTGATTCTGCAAATATTCTCATTTTATTAATGTGTCACACAGATACAATACCAATTTATACTTCAATAAAGAATTTGTTATTATAAACTTGTGTATGTGAATATATTTCATACTGTAACAATATATTCTATCCTACCTGAAATAGTATCCCCGAGATAAAATATTACCAACATTCTATCCTACTGGGATACATTATTATTGAAATTGTATCCAAATGGACAAAATATGTGTGGATATATTATCCCTGGGATAAAATTTTGGTGATATTTTATCCAGACGGAATAAATCTCATCACATATAGTTTATCCCCTAGGATAGTATTTCCCGAGGATAAGATTTATGTTTACAGTTGTACCACTGCAGAGAATGTCTAAAAAATAAAATACCCTATAGATAATGAAAGGATATGGAGTATATGCACATGAGACAAAGTCTCTACAAATACATGGTATATCCAAGCAAAGGAACAACGCTTTTATTGTTGTTCTTCATCTTAAAGTCACCATGGATCTTCAACAAGGAGCTTTGCTCATACCTCATAGCAAGTTCAAGACGGCCACTAGCACTGGTTTGAGCGGAATTCTTTTCTAAGTGTCGAGCAACGCTACATCCACGTCTTTATGGTCATGGATGCGGGATCGTCAACAAACATTTAATATACTGGCAAAGTGCTCTTACAATCACTGTCATCCATTGCCCGACAAAAGCACCAGTGTCCCAAGCCAATGACGATCACAACATATAGACAAACACAGGGCTCTCATCAAGTTGATTGTAAGACAACTTGCCATTATAAAATAGCGAGACGTGGGCACCATAAACAGGTGGTAAGAATAACATTTATTTAGAAAATTACAAAAATAATTAATGCCAAAAAATTGAAACTATGATAGCATATCCATAGGAGAAATTCTCTCACGCACAAGTACACCATAACTGAAATGTAAAGAGAGCATACATCTCTCGCTCGGGGAATCTTTTTACGGACTCCACACTGCAAGAGAGACAAACTCCAGTCTTAAATAAACAATGAAAGGATATGGAGTAAATGCACATGAGACAAAGTCTCTACAAATACATGGTATATCCAAGCAAAGGAACAACGCTTTTAGAGTATTTCTGCTTTCCAGTGCACCTATTCCTTTTGAAATACTGTATTTATGTCATTGTATGTTAGAAGTTTCTACCCCTGGAGGTTATTTTCAAATTTGGTATGAGCCTGTACATGATTAGTTGTTTCTTCTCATGTTTTCTTGTTGCCTGCTGTAGAGATTGATTTCAAACTGTTAGTATGTTGCCTCTACGATTTTTGTTGTACAGAAGCTGTTGTTGAGTGGGGATATCCTTGGTCGGCTACTGGGTGTTAATCCTGTTTTTAGCTAACCGGAACCAAAGGGTCACATGAGCTAATGCTATCACTCGGCATCCATCATCTGCCTGTTAGACTTTTTCAAAAATTTTCTCCTCTGAAACCACTGAACCACTTTTAACTATACTTTATTCAAATGATAACTTGCATAAATTATGTAGATTCAGAATAGTGATTTTGGTAATGGTCGA
Organism: Modiolus philippinarum; assembly: GCA_002080025.1. Taxonomy (NCBI): domain Eukaryota; kingdom Metazoa; phylum Mollusca; class Bivalvia; order Mytilida; family Modiolidae; genus Modiolus; species Modiolus philippinarum. The sequence continues at coordinate 123,573 of MJUU01003497.1, read as the reverse complement.
TTAAATAAGATGGCCTCCACAGTTATAAATAGAATTATGGGTAAAACTAGTTTTAGCAAATAGCTAAAAAAGAAAACAAAAGTGGTAAAAACTGAATAGCCTGAAACGATCAACAGAACAAGACAACTTGAAATTAGCATGAAACTTTCAACGATGAGTTGTTACTCATAACTCGGGAGACTTAGCAATGGTTCAAGGATAATTTGCTGCCAGATATCAAACAAAAATCAACTACATCCGTCCATTTTGTCATGTAACGAATGCAGGCTTGTAAACAAACAAAAATAACTTGCAAAGTATTTTTTAAAATGCTGTCATCAGCTGGTCTAGTGTCGATAGTGACATAAAAACGTACCATTCGTACAGTACTTTCAGTACTTTGATTAACAATATTGTCTACCTTGTTGACATCGTCATTGAAATATTTCAACACAATGTAGCATGATTGAACTGACGCGACTGATATACATGTAGTATTGTCTGACATGAATGTAATATATATTATTCGGTATATTTGTTCATTCAAGGACTTATATGTCCTTGGTTTGTTGATTTTAATCCTTAATTTGCAGTAAGCTAAGGTTTCTTATTTCTGAACACTTATCTCCAACCACTGTGTACATGAATATCACAGAAATATGTAATGTGCGAATTAATACACAAGCCTAGAGCTGTGTCTAACTTTTATTTTGATTCATTAACATGATTAATCGGACAAGAAACAAGTAAACAATTTAATTTAAATTTTCAGCCATTGTAGGCGTTTCCTGTTATCCATTTTTTACATTTAGGATTTATTTTTCTGAAATGGGTTCTTTAATAATTACTTGTCTGAACAGTCCAGAAATTCGTCTATTCATTTTATTTCAATTTTTCACTTGTCCTGAGGACAAAAAGTTCTAAATTTTACTTGTTAAATATTGACTGGTAAGCACAAGTTACACAAGCCTGATATGTAAAGTCTTAATTTAGGAATTATTCTGAATTCAGCACCAGCTGCAGGCCAGTCTAACAGTCTTAACAATAATTGCCGTGTATACATGTGTATGTAAGTAACATCTTAAAACATGATTTAAATAGAAGATAAATACAATGATGTGTGTGCATTTACCTGCTGCTAATTTAGTATTTACATCCCACACATGCCCGTGCCTCTTCCCTGTGGGAATCAAGTTCTGATACTGACAAGTAGTGTTCACACACAAAACTTTTAAAGTAGCAGCCAGGCCATGTTGATTTATGTTCACGCAATTTTGTAATGAGAGTGGCAGTCCACATTTCTTGCACGCGGATAACCCGTCTGCTAATATACCAAGCTCTACAACCCTACGACCATCTCTCCATCCATTTACATCTGGTGTAACGTTTTCATTGTTTGAATCAATAATTTCCTCGTCTGTAATGATTGATAAGTCGGGTTTAGATCCCGCGACCGCTGCGTACGAATGTTCTTGATATATATCATTCTCGACATTGTTCCTCCAGCGTACCTTCTGACAAAGAGAAACTGTCTCCGATTTTCTCCGTTGTTTGTCCGATTGAAATACCATTGTTATAAAATACTGTGTACAGCAGATATAAAAACGTGTAAAAGTATTAAAAACATTGTAGAAGGCTAAAAAGGGGTAAAAAATATGTGTATAAAATTAACCCTCAGTCTCAGACGACAAATTGTTTATGTTTACATTCTGACCGGAAGTAACCGGAAATTTGGTGTATATTCAATGTTTTATAAAAATTCCTTTTATTAACTTAATTTTACGATCTTTGAACAATCTAAACATTTTTTATATTGTTATTCTCAGAATAGTATTTTCGACGAGCTTTGCCGATGACGACAATCAGTAACATTTACGGTGCGCAAAAAGTGTCAAAACTGTGAGGAGCGAACCTCCTTCATAGCTCCTTTGTATTTAATCCGGAAAACGTGTTCAGGTAAAATATTTCTCACGCTCAATGTATACATGTAAAATATTTTTGACATTCAGTGTACTGAAACAATATTGTGCACGACTCCAACGATTTTGTCGCCAGCGACATTTGTATAGGTCGTTTTAGACAATCAGCAGAATATAAATCTGATATCGGCAACATCTACACATTCAATTAAAACATGTTGGATTGTATAAGGACAATTGCATGGAATACATTCAGGACGATCATTACTGTTGAGGATAAAACTATGTGTTCTTCTAGTGTGTCCAATACGACATCGGGTCAACACTACATGTTCCTGTTTTTACCACTGAGACCGACTTGTTTACCGACGTCTGACTAAATTCCATGCAGTTTATTATTTATTTGCAGATCCCGTTTGGCCTGCCATAACTTTAAAATGTATTTAACGATTTAAGTGTTGTACAGTTTTAGCTCTGGATCTGGGTGCCTTTTCCGTGAATATGAATATTTGAATGTAGAAAAATGTAGAATAATCCAGCAACATGTTGACCCTTTCTGATGTCCATCGGATATTGGAAAACTGCAACAAAAAAAATTTCTTCATCATCTGGGTCTTTTAATGAGGACAAGTTAAAAAATTGGACCCTTCTACTGTCAATGTATGCATTAAAAGGAATTTTGTTAGATGACTATTAAGACTGTTTGAGAAAATTCTTTTTAGCTTGTCGAAGACTTTGTTTTATATGTATATCTACTGCTAAGCCAAAGTTGACTTTTGATGGATTTTTGGATCCAATAAAACTAGTTTAACCCCGCCGCAGCAGGTTTGCGCCTGTCCTAAGTCAGGAATTTATTAAGCCTTTGTGTCTTTTGTCCTTTTTCTAGTTAGTTTACTTTATGTCTATAGGAGTCTAGGATGATGTTTATTTCGCTGGACTTGATTGCTCTTTGTTCAGGGGCCGACTCCGACCTGCCGTTGGGTGTGGGGTTTTCTCACCGTTCATTGAAGATCTTATGGTGGCTTTTGAGTTGTTATTACTCCCTTTGGGTCGTTGTCTCTTTGACACATTCCCCGTTTCCCTTCTTTTTTCTATTTTGTGTAAGATTTGAAAACCTATATGGTCAACAATTTGTAACTCCCTATTGATTGTATAATGGACTTCCGTCCTATTTATTCTTTTTGGTTATTCAATTTTGAAAGGGAACGTGGAATTTTGGGATCCTATAAAACCAACAAAAAGAATATTGAAACCCAATTAATGAGAAAGTTTTTGAATGAAACATCGGCGAGAGAAGAAGTTGAAATGAATAAGAATTTTGCACCTGTTTTTTGATGAATTATGTTGTACTGTATTTTTAGTCTCCAATATGGTCCTTAGGAAACGAGGGATGTATAATTTAGGGATCATTCAGTTTTTTTTTCATTTGGGTCTATAAAGTATATAGTTATATAATCTTGACTGAACTACAATTCCACAAGACTCTCATGATTATATTCGACATTTTGTAGGAAAGATTACATATTATTCGGAGTGAAGTCAAACAACATGCGTTAAAAGCACAAGAATGTATGATGGAGCGATTGAATAACAATACTAATATATTGCAGCTCAAACAAGGCGATTTTGTTTATGTATGCAAAGACTCTACGGGACCAGGGTTAAAGTTTAAATATAAGTTTTCAGGGCACTATGTAATTGAGAAATGCAACAGTGCTCATTTTTTTTTTACATTGAAAGACTTCAACACACCAATGTTTTCCTAATAAAATACGTAATAATATACTGATAATGGCATATCTAAGGATTTACGAAAGGATATGGAGTAAATGAACATGAGAACATAACACATATGTAAACTCCAACTGCAATAATTTAATGAGCTGTATGGCCATTTCGGAAATTAATTCCTCATCAGCAGCACTAGAACCCAAAAAAGGAAAGCCATAATTTCAAAAAATGTTTAAAATGCATAAAACCAAACGAAATCCGAATAATCAGTAATATCAAAAATAGGTTTGGACAAAACTACGATTGACGGAGTTAGAATTTACATACATTTAGATAATAGTATTTGAACAAAATGTACACATGAGATATTATCTCATGTACAAGTACACCATATCTAAGAAAAATAAAGAGCATACATCTCTACCACGGGGAATTGTGGAATTGGGGAAGCCGAATCTATCCAATTATTTCTTCGATACAGTTGTCAAATGTGACCAACACATATCGGAAAGGGGGGTAATAAAAACAAGTGCCACTGATTTGTTATCCCAAATAAAAGTCAATCAGGTATTGTAGTGAATAGAGACATTCAAGTTAGCCCCACATCTGACCCGGAGAATGAACAAGTGAGTAATGATAAATCTCATCTACGTCGATCGTACCGACAGCGACAAAAGCCAATTAGGTTTCGTGATGAAAACTTTACCAATTTTGGCAATGAAAAAGACAGTGCAGTAAAATCCGATACACCTTTTCAAATTAAACGCATTCCAGCAAGACGTGATATCTGGCAAACCAAAATACTAAATACATCCTCATCCTGTCGGGGAAATCTTGATATTAAATCTAAAAGCTAGTTGAAAAACGACCGCTTTCAGCAACATGTTTTAGATTCTGTAAACTGAGGCCTATTGAATCTGTGAGTGATTGTTGGGAGGAGGGTTGTGAGTGTGTGATCGAGTTATAGTATATGAAACCTATTGTATTCCAAAGTTCATCTCTTAGTCAAGAGTACGGATTGTATCAATAAATAAACAGCTATGTTTAACATTATGTATTCTAAGATTATCTCAAGAAATGATTTCGCTAAGTCATCTAATGTATTTAAAGTAGTCTGAAATGTAATTTCAGTGATGATAGGAATTAATGGAAAGAGTTGAATTCAACCTTGATGAAAAATTGAGTGTGACATTTTTTTTCTAAGTGGGGGCATGTAATTTATATGAGGTTGAAGTTGTGTATTATTAATATTGGGTACGGGACTGCTCTGGCATGTTTGAGATTGATCCAGGTAAACAACGATGTGAACGGATGAGATGTCATGTAATGATCTATGTACAGATGTAAATATTAAAGTGTTTAGAAGAAGTCGGTTTTTCTTATAATAGTTCCCCAAATAAAAGGATATTGCAATTATCGGTGTACCTTCAATACTGGTGGGATGTCTCTTTATGATGGTAATTCAGAGTCTAAAAAAGGGGGGGTCTTTGGTTGCTCGTATTCTGTTGAATGATCAATTACGACTTTTACGACAATTGGAAAAATAAGGAGAGTACCTGCGAGTAAATTCCTGCCGATCAGAAAGGCTCGTTAATAAATACTTGCTAGCAGTTTTCACTGCTCTGTGTCTTTAATTGCAGGTAGACTGTACAGTTTATACGTGTTACCATTTTTGTCTCTTTTTCTTTGTTACAATATATAGTCTACTTCTTTCAACTTCTCTTCTTTTATTTGTAAAAATCTTTTTTTCCTGTTGATCACTCAGATTTTTCATTTATTTTTGATTTTCCTTACATGCCTTTCAAATATTAAACTTTTAAGAGTCTTGGATCACAAAAGCTTACTCAAAGACCCTTCAGTATTTTTAATTGATAATAGCTGGTATGTCTTTTATTTTAAATCATGTTTTTATTATATCCCTGTGAGTTTTTTTAACAACATCCATATTTCTGTTAACTGTTTCTTTTCATATTTTCACAGTTAAGGAAAAATGGACAAGTATTTACTGTTAATATACAATTGATCAAACAAATGAATACTTATTCAGGAGATAAAAGTAAAAAAAAAGCCTTGGAATGACTAACCCAAAAGCAAAATATTTTGACAATATTGTTGATGACTGGGTAGACCTGGACAATGATGCAGAATTTTTTTAAAGGACATGAAAGTGGTGAAAATCTAAAATAAATGAAGTAGATGAAGAGAAATTATTGTAAAATTGATGATCAGTTACCATGAACACCTGTAAGACCATCTGCTTCAAAACATCAGCAGACATCACAAGATGACGAACCACTGCCTAGCTTCAGTAGTCCCTTAATAAAAAGGTCACTCACACCTGGTAGACCTAACACATCTATCAGCTCACATGTTTCAAGGTCCTTAACACCAACTAATATTCATGTATTATGAATATTCATGAATAATTCACGTTCATGGGGGTAATAACAAAATTACCGAACAGAGTGGTCAAAAGCCGAAGTTCATGAAACAAAAAGACAAATCAAAAAAGGCAAAATTGTCGACCGCAATGGTCCTGACTTGGTACAGGCATTTCAAAAGAAATGGTTGGTTAAACCGGTTTTATAGCTAGCCAAACCCCGCCTTCCATTGCATCAGTGTCCGGAATCATATTAGAGAGCTAATTGCTTATTGTAATATACCTTAAAATATTCATGCTAATACCAAACATCTGTACCCCCATAATATTTATATTTATTCTAGTAGATTCATGTGAAGGATTATTCATGTTTATTCATGGTGCCATTTACCATTCATGATTATTCCTGAATATTCATGAATAATTCATGAATACATGTTCATGAAAGCAGGGGAAAATATTAAGAGCACTGTACAATTACGTAACTATATTTTACATTGTAATAGGGACTGTGTAGATGAAATTTCGGTTCGAGACTCAGAAGAGGAAGAGGTTGAGGCTAGTCGCCCAAGTAGCCCGACACCAATGACTGAGGATATTGAACTTATATCAATAACTTTTATTAAACGCACAAAGAGGGATGCCACGGGACAGATAGCCGAGACCAGAAGTGAGCACCATTTTGACTTTAGCCCCCACTTTGATCGTAGGAAGATGCCATGGAATGATTACGTTAAATATATGTATGGAGACGTCGACGAATACAAAAGTGAAGTTACACTTCGACCGGTAGTCTATGAAATGAAAAGTGATTGAAGGACAATTTGATTGTCGGACTTAAGAGAAGATTGTACATAATGGAGTAGTTATACACTATTAGCGTTTATTGTTACTTAGATTTTCTTTAGTTTATTTTTTTATTACCTGTATCATTTAAAATTGTATTTTGTTTTGGGTCCTTTTTATGGCATAGCTTGGGTCCTTAGTTGGCACCCAAGTCCATCCATGTACATAACTTACCTAGAGTCCTTTGTGGTATTCTAAATAGTAAATTTTTTTTATCGTCATTATTTTGGTGCTATTATGAAAGTTATTCCATCCATTATGTGTTCGCCATTCCTACCTCTTCGGTTTTAGAAAGTCATGTGTATGATTTGGATGTTGGGATCATGAGACCATTGATTTCCCAAGCAGCAAGACCACCTAATTCTATTTCTGACAAGTATGATGAAATTAATTTCTATATACAATATGCTTTGATTTTGGTCAATAACTTCAGTTCTACTTGACCAATCTTTAATGGAATTTTAACACAAGATTTCTTGGCACAACACAAACGGGTCTACTTGTTTTGGGTAGTTACTTGGCACAAAACAAACGGGTCTACTTGTTTTGAGTACTGTGGCCCTTACATTTTTTTAAAAAGGCCAAGAAAGGACCAAATTTGTGTATTTGCATGTATTTTGATGTAGAACATTTACAATTTTGATAGGGTTCCTATCACTATGTTCTTTACAAAATTTCTTATCAGGAATATGTCAACAGATTTAAGGTCACATATTGATGCAGTTTTTTAATTGATTCCTTAGAAAAATGAACATAGTGCACAATTATAAGATTTTTAAAAACTTTCGTCATTTCCGAGTTAAAAGGGGCCAAAATTGCAATTTTATTAAGTACCTCAATTTTTTATTTTTCATCGGATTTTGCATAACTCTTACAGTTTCTGAGCTATAAGGGGCCAAATGGGACCAAAATTGTACTTTTACAAAGTACATTAAAACTTATCTTTCAATTGATTTTGATGGGATTCCGGTTTTTTGTCCAGCATTATTTTGTGACAGCATTGCATTGAATGTACACTTTTTCAACATGCGGTCGTATCATGCGCTCTTTGCACAGCCGTTCATTATTCGTGTTAAAACAAATTTTCGTGGTGGTCCCCAAAAATTAAAGAAGTTAGAAAGGTGATTGATTGATTGAATGTTGTTTAACGTCTACTCAGCAATATTTCAGCTATATCAAGACGAGAACAAGTTTGTTAATAAATAAATCTTTGGGGTATGGAAAGGGCCATGGGACGGGAAATTCTGACTGCCACTGGAAAAGTAGGGTGAAATCGTCAAGGGCGGGGAATTTAGCCTTGCAGCCGATCACCTACGGACCACCCCAAAAAGAGCTTGCTACAAGGGTTCTTTAACGTGCAGGAAGCGTGGCATTTCTTCCAACACGTGGACCTGAGTTTACATCCCATCCGAAATGGGATATGGGTAGTGTATTTATTAATCCCGCACAACCACGGAATGGGTCCTATTTCTATATCCCGGGACCCTCGGGGTCAGCCTCCTTTTAGGAGGGGTCATACCCCGCAAGCCGGAGATACTAGGTCCTATTTCTATATCCCGGGGTTCCCTCGGGATGAGTTAGAAAGGTGGAAGGGAATACCAGGTCAACGAGTTTTGCTAAAGGTAGAAATGGGTAGGAAATTATTTATAAATAGATGCATTCTCTGGTGACAGATCTAGTGTAGTTCAATGTGAAAAGTGTGTAATTACGATATAGTTTTCAATAATATTTTACATTTCTTAACAAATTTGTGTAAGAAAGACCTTCCCAATGTTTTGGCGTGACCTGCACAAAGAGACTTGTGTCGAAATGTCCATCTGAGAAACAGAATTGACAATTACTTCGATATATTATTTAGTTTAATCAAATAACAGAATTTACAATTACCTCGATATATTGTTATTTAGCTTAATCAAATCACATTATTGACAATTACTTCGATATATTGTACCCCGAGGGAACCCCGGGATATAGAAATAGGACCTAGTATCTCCGGCTTGTGGGGTATGACCCCTCCTAAACGGAGGCTGACCCCGAGGGTCCCGGGATATATAAATAGGACCCATTCCGTGGTTGTGCGGGATTAATAAATACACAACCCATCTTTCGGATGGGATGTAAACTCAGGTCCGCGTGTTGGAAGAAATGCCACGCTTCCTGCACGTTAAAGAACCCTTGTAGCAAGCTCTTTTTGGGGTGGTCCGTAGGTGATCGGCTACAAGGCTAAATTCCCCGCCCTTGACGATTTCACCCTACTTTTCCAGTGGCAGTCAGAATTTCCCGTCCCATGGCCCTTTCCATACCCCAAAGTGATTATTTATTAACAAACTTGTTCTCGTCTTGATATAGCTGAAATATTGCTGAGTAGACGTTAAACAATATTCAATCAATCAATCAATCGATATATTGTTATTTAGTTTAATTAAATCACAGAATTGACAATTTCTTCGATATATTGTATTTAGTTTAATCAAATCACAGAATTGACAATTACTTCGATATATTGTTATTTAGTTTACTCGAATCACAGTCTTCGTAATTTTGAAATAGGTGGGTTTTTTTATATTGTGGAACTAATTTCTGGTCCATCTATATAGCCACTTCCCGTTTATTCTACTTTCGCCATTATTTTTATTTCACAATTTTTATAGGAGTTATGGGCCCTTTTTTTACTTCATGAATTATATGTTATTTGAAAACTTCGTTTACAAATGTTGAAGCAGGTAGAATTTGTTGCAATTTTGTGGGATTGTTTGTACTAACTCATCATGACGAAGTCATGATGACTCAACAAATTGTTTGGGAATTGAATTTTTTGGTCTTAAACATGAGTTTGCTAGGGACATGTGGCTATAAGTGGCCATCTTGTCTATTGATATATGGTGTCCTATTTTAGTATGTAAATTGTTTTATTGTATATAGTATTTTTATTATATTTACACAATGTTTTTTTTGTTGTTGTTTTTTATTTTTTTTTTGGGGGCGGGGGGGGGGTTGGGTGTGATAGGATGTTCATCTGTCACATATCTTTGCATTTCAGTTAATTAATGTCCTGCCTGCAACAAAATTCGCAGAAGGCAAGATTTCCAGCGGCGTCAATGTTATAAAGGTGAAATGTTTTCTGATAAGTCATTTTTTGTGATTATAACGGGCACCACAAGGCTTGATATCTCTCTGTGGCAACAGCTTATATTTGATTTAAAAAAACCCAAATGTATCAAATTCATTTCCATCTTCGATATATTCTAAAGAAATAAATGTAGTATATTCATGTAACCCTGTACATAACTATTTTGAAGCAGGTCAACACACACAGCCTATCTTTACTTTTTATACAACTGTAATTAATGGCGGGACTTACTATGGCATTCTACTGTCCGTCCATCTGTCAGTTATTCACACTAACTTGAAAACACTTTAATCAATTGTCATGAAACTTTGGTCACTTGTTTACATTTATGGAAGAATGCTCCTTTAATGTTTTTACCACTTTTGTACCAGTCGTTTTTGATTTATAGCGCTTTTTGTATAAAAGGGGTGGGGACTCAGTTTTCCCTGATCTAAAGGGGTGGTTTTCAGATTTTGCATTTTAACTCGGTAATGCTTTGTACAACCATCCTGACAGTTTATGAGATGATTTATATTCATGAAGGGAGGCTCTCTTGCATTTTTAGTTCTTCTTAACAAAGAAGAGAACTATTGGCGTACCCTCAGCATCCTTGTGTGCGTGCACATCCTTGTAAAGCTAAGGTCCAACATATCTCGGCAACTATAAGTGGTAGGACCTTGTAACCTTGTATGCTGATGCATCTTGGAAAGTAGGTCGGCATCCAGGTAAAATTAGGTCCATTTGACCTATATTTTACACTTCAGTGTCTATTGAACTTGGTTAAAGTTTAGGTCCCACCTTATATATCGACTAAGTGATAGGATTTTGTAACCTTGAATACTGATGCACCTTGGACGGTTTGTCAGCATCCAGGCAGAATTAGGTCACTTTGACCTACATTCTATGCTTTATTGAACTTGGTTAAAGCTTAGATCTGACCTCCCATCTCAGCAACTGTACAATGCAGGATCATGTGACCTTGTATACTGATGCACCTTGGATGGTAGATCAGCACCCACTATGTTGATTTTGCGTTTTTGATTTGTTCTCACTTTTTCAGTATGAATCTCCCTTTGGTTTATTGCGTCTTTGTTACATATTTTTTTACTTTTTCAGAAAAAAAGGGAGGTTCAGTTTTTGCACTCTAACAGAAAACCGCTTTGAGCAATCATCCTGAAAGTTTACTGGATGGTGAATATTTATGAAAGGAAGCTCCCTTTTGATTATATATGTAAACTAATACTTTTTAGTTGTTTTACATATGTTTAACATATATAATGTATATTAAAAATAAATAAATGTTTACCATACACTTGTTTTGTTTCAGGGTATTTTGTAAGCAACTGCCAACAGTGGAAAAAAGGGGGACTACCATGTTTAAGTGTACGTGGAAAGATTGCAGGAAACCTGCGATTTTACCACGAATATTTTTTTTTGTAGGAAATTAAAGTTTGTTTGCAGAAAGTCGCAGTAAATTGCTGCGAACTTTCTGCGATCACCTAATATTGATGTTTGCAGAAAATTGCGGTAAATTGCTGCGAACATGCTGCGATCAGCCTAATAATCGCGGGAAGATCGCAGAAATTTACCGCAAGCTTGCAGCAAACCTAATTTGCATGGTAAATGTTCACAGCATGCTTGCAGCGAACATGCCGCGTACATGCCGCGAACAAAGACTTATTATATATTCATAATGTTGATTTTGGGGAAAGTTGCTGCGTGCATGCAGCAATCTTCGCCGCATGCTTGCAGCTAACATTTGCTGGAAGGCAATTTTTTCAGTATGGGGAATTACGAAACAACTACCAGGGATTAAAGATTTGTCATACCCAGAAAGATTAAAAAGCTTAAGCTTCAAACATTAGCATAAAGGAGATTAAGGGGTGACATGAAAGAGACTTTTAAGATAAATAATGGATAATATGATCCTGATGCATGTACACTACTTATATTATTAAGTGACCAGAACCTAAGATTCAGTACCAGAACAAACACAAAGAGATCAAAATCGAGCTAAATCTAAATAAGGATCGCAAAGGTTTGGAACAGTCTTCCTGAAGTAATTGTGAATGCGCCAACCATCAATGCATTCAAAAATCGGCTAGATAAATATTGGGAGAATGACAAACTAGTTTATGAGGACTACAAGGCGGATATTCAAGGTCAAGGAGGAAGTCACGTGACGAACGAATACCTGCAGGACGAAATTATCGAGTGGTGAAGAGGATCCCTAGATTCTGTACCGGAAAACATCAATAAGTATCAATAAATAGTAAGTAAGTAAACATGATGTTTTTGAAATATTTTCTTTGTTCTCAATGGCGTTACTTCGCGATTCATTAGATAAATTATTTTTCATGTTCAATGTACAATAGTTCCCGCAAACAGGTAAAATAATTGTGACATTTATGTCACTCCCGGTTTTCATGGGGGTTCACACTATGAGTGCCTTAGTTCTTAATGTTATCTTTTTATTTCCGTGCATTGTAGCTGTCTCACGTCCTTGTTTTGTCTTTGTTTTCATCTGTTACCGTTTTTGCCATGTCTTTGGACTTCGATTTTTGCTTCCCTTGTTCCTTCGGTATTCTACTGCGGTTGTTTTTTAGTGTACAATCCGGTAAAATAATTTTGACATTTAGTGTGTACTTTAGCTCTATGGTATTCCATACTTATAATATTTAATAAATTAATACCCTTGTGTGTTCATTGTATACAATTTGTTTTGCCACTTAATAATCAATCATTATCAGTATGAGAGAAGTGTGAGAGAAATGTGTGTGAGTGAAGAGTGAAAATCATTGTTTAATTATATGCTACCTTGATTGGAAAATAAACTCACGTACTTACTTACTTAACCATTATTGAAATGCCATTTAGTGTACAATCCGGTAAATTAATTTTTACATTCAGTGTACATTCACCATTATTGAAATGCCTATGGTAGTGTAATCTGGTGTGCTTGTTAGGTAAACGGAAAAAATGTCACATGAAAAAAGTCACAGGAAAGAAAGTCACAAATTTGATGGGAAAAAAGTCTTAGGAAAAAAAGTCACATTTATAGAAAACAAGAAAAAAAGTCTTATAATATATTCAGTAATATTGACAAAAAAACTTATAGGCAAATTTATTGTACATTTTGTATTTATATTGAACTTTTAGGATGATATAGCAAAACTCGAAACACCTGCGCGTTTCTATAATCGGCCTCAACAAACAATGTGCACGAACCAGGTATTATCTGTCAATCAAACGTGCGGCCGTCGTATGCAATTTACACGTTCTGAACAAATCGATTAAACAGGGCGTGATATCTGTACGTCAATCAAACTACAAACATGTAAGTTCAAAATGTATTAACAAATATATTTTAGAAAAATTGGCCTGCGTTGTATGAAATTCCCATCTATGGCTATATGCAATTTTGTTGTTGTTTTTTTTTTGCTTGTTTGTTTGTTTTTGTTTTTTGTTGTTGTTGTCTTTTAAGTTGTTTTTCTTTTGTTTGTTTGTTTTTTTTTTGGGGGGGGGGATTAAAATGGTTTTTATTCGTTATGATTTTGATACACAAATTCAGATAAGTTATCTAAGAATGTTATTCTTACTATTCTGATACGAACATTCGGATTATTTTAGGACAGTAGATAAATTCCATTTATTGTTTCAAAATTAAAACAAATCCGTCCTACTCGATTTACACAATCCATAGAATACTGAGACATTATATATACATCAGAAATGAGATGTGTTTCTACCACACCAAAACATGACAATAATAACAAAATAAAGGGATTATATTTGTGTTAGTTTTGGGGAAACGGCTATCAATACAATGTGAAAAAATCTGACAATTCAGTTCAATTTATTAATTTACTTTTAATTTGCGAAATGGAATTTCAATATTTACTAATTTTTTTGTGAATTTAATGTCTTAGTGTCCAATCAATCAAAAGTACAACATTTAACCACATGCTACACAGGACCCAAAAATAATTCCCTTATTTATGGGTATACATGTACTTCAAACGACCAAAGAAAGTTTTAAATGTCTCTGAAACGGCGGATGTTTTTTTTTATTTTATTTTATATTTAATTTTTAACCTTTTTTTTTTTTTTTTTGGAAAGGGGGGGGGGGCTGTTATTTTTTTATCGCAATGCATTTTTTGTCTCAATGCATTTCAGCTGAGAAAATCCTTTTACCCCACTGGTCGGATTTCCGAATGTC
>MJUU01003497.1:92709-108116 GCA_002080025.1 Modiolus philippinarum | reverse complement strand
AAAAAAAAATGAATGAACGTTCTCGACAAAAATGCCCTTGGTGCATGAAATATTTATAAAGCGGTCGGTTGATGTATACAAACTGCGTACGTTACATGCATAGACAATGTTTTTGCCAAGATTAACCGTCATCGGAACAAATGAAACTGATGTTGTTTATATCAAGAATTTCTTGAAACCTATTCGGTATTGAAGACTAAATGAATTGGTAAAAAGAAATATATTGGTCCGTGTGCTTTTACCCGAGTTACAAGACATTAAAAATCTGACTGAAGATGGAGTTCTCTGGATTTTTCCTTTATTTAACATTAGGACTATTTTTTTGCTTTAAAAGCTTGGAAGTCATATCAAGAATTTCATGAAAACTCGTCAGTTGTCTTAATTTGATCTATAGAAGACATTCATAAAATAAAATGTGGGGGTCTGTTTTCAAAATTCTTTAAGCCATTGAATGGAGAAAATCAAAGAAGTTCCGAAATCTGACACAAATTAAAAATGTGACGAGTGAGCCACCTTAACTCAACAATGAAATAGACATATTTCTATATAAATGGAATATGTACTGAAATATCGATCTAATGCATGGACTTATCTATTTGAATAAAACAATAATATACATGTATACGTGCCCATTTATTAAACAGGAAAATAATATCAATTTTTATTTCTTGCGAATTTTCCCTATAGAACAGAAAATTGATTGACGCACTGAGATTAACGCCTTTTATTCGATGGGTGAATGTCAATTAAATTGCATATGATCGGCGTACGATTGATTGACAGATAACACCAAGATCGTGCACATTGTTTGATTAGGCCGTTTTATGAAACGCGCAGGAGTTTCGAATTTTGCTGTAAAATTCTCGATTGAAAGTTCATGCTATTTAATCAACTAAACTTAAAATAATAAAACAATATTTTGAGAAAACCACGAGTACGGTTTCATAGTAAATGACATCAGATTTGACACCCCCCCTTATTAACCAAANACACCACGAGTATGGTTTCATAGTAAATGATATCAGATTTGACCCCCCTCCCCTTATTAACCAAAATTTTTCACCCATTTAAAGCTGTCAAAACATATTACTGCTGATATACCACTGTTGTTTTTGTAACACATATAAATACTTTGACATATTAATTGTGCACTTTAGAACTGCTTGTATAAACATCCAAACTGACAACCATAAATGGCTTGAATTTGAAATGTTAAAGTTAACAAAATGGATGGCTTCAATTAACTCGAATAATTCAAGCCCTTTCCGTCTCCGAGCGATTTTAGTGAGTGGAATATAAGGACTGGATTATTCGGTTTAGGCTTCAATAAAATTTACCAAGACCTATTAAATTCCTTGGAAGCTGAGATAAATGTTACTTTAAAAAAAAAACTAACTCCAAATTATATAAATAATGACATCTTTACTGTGATCACCAACAACAATGCAAATATGAATTGTGACTTTTTTCCTGTGACTTTTTTTTTGTGACTTTTTTTCCTGTGACTTTTTATCCGTGACTTTTTTTCCTACATTCGTTTTGTTATCAAGTGGCCAACTTTCCCCAATGTTAAAAAAACTTATAATACAGAATTCGACGTATCAGGAGAATACTATGGTTAAAATGCTAAGAAAAAAGAATTAGTACCATCTATTATATATTGTATTTACGATCTGTTTGTTGGCGGCAAGGGCATCATACATGTATCTTAGAGACAAAATTGACAGTATTTTTATAACATTTGTTAGGACAAGTAAGACCACAATAACTTCTAGTTGTAACCATTTTCTTAATCTATTTGCAGAGAGAAGTTGGATGATGCGTGGTTAAATTACATCCTGTGTGCCAGGAGAAATATCCTCGCAAGTATATACTTTAAAAAGGAAGAGGCATTCACAAGTTCAAATGATTGACCAAGTGAAAAATGGTGGATATGATAGACAGTTGCAATAAACTTGCAGAAAGAGAAACCAAATCCATTAATACTTACCACGGTGAAAAAATCATAGATATACAATCAGTTAGTATACCCATAAGAAAAGAAATCCAAGCAACATTCAGGTTTAGTACTTAGATAAGGATAAGAATCCCTGTGGTGTAACTAAAATATTGGTACTGTCAAAAATTGAGGTAATACTTTTGACAAAAAAAACAATTATATATTTTGAAAATATCTCATTTTTCCGAAAATAAAATTATGGAACACATTAACAACATAAATAATACACACCAAAAAGACAGTATAAAAGCAAAAATATTGGCACTGTCAAAAAGTGAGGTAATACTGTCATGACTGTTGACAAAAAAACATTTATACATTTTGAAAATATATCATTTTTCCAAAAATAAAAAAAAAATTATGAAACACATTAATTTACAACATAAATAATATACACCAAAAAGACAGTATAAAAGCAATTGTTATTTGTTATTAAGTTGTCAATGATTAGGGGATTAAAATGCATCAGAGCGACAACTCGACATTGGTATAATGTATATATATAGTATTGCTTAACATGAGGTGGTAAAAGTTCTTTGATAATTAGAAAAATGAGAATAGCTGGTAAATAAAATCTTAAACTCTTTAATTTCTTGTACAATTGTGTATTCAAATAAAATTATCAAAAACAGAAATTGCATGGGGGAAAATTACTTAATTCTTTTCTCGAATTTACCCACTCTAATGTATAATGGAGGGGTGGGAAATCTCTATATATGTACTAACACCCATTCCTCTTTTTGATCAACCAATCATATTTTTTTTTTTTAAAAACTTAACTAAATGATCACATATTAAACAACTAAAACTTTTCAACTTCATTATCAAAAATTGTAAAGGGAACAACATTCAGAAAAAAATGGAGAAGCGTCTAGAAATCGATTCTGGGATTTCCTTTTTAGTGAGTACATCATCAACCCTGTTCATTATGTAATTTGGACAATTTCGTAAAAATATGAAGTGATACTAATGTTGGATTCCCTAAGCCCCCATTCAATGACTGATCAGGACTTAGCCGCATTGTACCATACAATTCTACATTCAAGATATTGGAAGCAAAGACAATACTATACTTACAACATTCAAAAACATAAATATGGCTCCATCATATAGCACAAGAATATGCACCATGGGATCATCATAAAAATGCTAACAGAAGACATCCTGATTGAAAGGTAAATAAAGTTTAGTCTTTTAAGGTTTAAACTGTTTACTGGCTTAACCTTTCTACCAGATCTTGTCACAGTAAGCTGATTACCTAGCTGCTGAGGGAGTTGATTAACTACATGTTACTGTTGCCGGGGTCGATTAACTACATGTAACTGTTGCGGGGGTTGATTAACTACATGTAACTGTTGCCGGGGT
Source organism: Modiolus philippinarum (assembly GCA_002080025.1). NCBI lineage: Eukaryota > Metazoa > Mollusca > Bivalvia > Mytilida > Modiolidae > Modiolus > Modiolus philippinarum. The sequence goes on along the minus strand of MJUU01003497.1, from coordinate 104,752 downwards.
TGTTTTACTACATGTAACTGTTGCCGGGGTTGATTAACTACATGTAACTAGTGTGGGGGTGATTATCAAAGTTCTGTCTGTTATTCTTTCTGTGATAAAATTTAAAATATTTCAATCAAGTTTATAACAACACCATTGATCATATTTGGGAAGCGTCTATTTAACCCAATACAAATGACTACCAGTGCAGAAATGACATATTTCACATTATCTGCAAAGAATAATTTGAAAAGAATGTAATATCCAGATAAAATATATAGACTGAACACATTATTCTAATTTCCATGATAGATGGTGTTCTTTCAAAGTGCAGGTTTAAGGAATCACTTTCAATGTCCCTTGTCCTGAACATGTCAGTACTAACCCAAACTTTACTGACAACTGCAACATCAATCCAGTTACAGATTCTGGAGTGCATCTGTCGTCATTTGACTGGTTTCAAGGGGGCAACTGCAAAAAAACGAGAAGAAAACCTCAGGAAATCGTCTCTGTTGAAAGAAATAGCAGGATTGGTAGATACCTAAGCACTAGAGCAGCTGTTTAGTTCCAGCAAACGGGCACTAGAAAATGTAAGCGATCTCGCTGTCTGACTTGTAATTTTACTTGGGAAACAGATGAAGTAGTAGGACCGGCTAACGTTTTCAAACTAAAAAATGGTTTCACCTGCACTACTGAAAACGTAGTGTATGCTGTTGGTTGCAAACTATGCCAGATGATCTACCGGTATGTGGGCGAGACTTGTCGCAGATTAGGTGATCGCTTTGTCGAACATAAACAGAGCGTCACCAATTGAAAAGATTGCCCCGTAGGTGATCACTTTCGGCAACCTAACCACAGCATACGTGACATGCATGTAACTGTCCTTTTACAAACTAGTGCGGGTGAGAAACGTCAGTTCCTTGAACAAAAAATTATCCATTTTCTAGGGACTGTTCGACCCTTTGGCATGAATGTTAAGAAAGAGTCCATTTTTTTAAAATTGGACTATTGCACAGTACAGTATACAAATGTAATGTCTGTAGGTCTTTAATAATAAATTTGTCTTCATCTATGTTGACCTTCTATTTATGCTATTTGATCTCATGATTGATTGATTGATTCTTTACGCCAGTAGTAATGAGGCACAGGTCAATTCATATTTGAGGAGGTTAAGGAAGATTACGGAAGTGACATCATTGTATTTCTATTTTTAATTGTCGAGCAAGACGCAAAACCAATCGAAAACCAAACAAATTCGTCGCCTGAAGAAATAACGGTTTTCGCCCGTCCGTCAATAGAAGGGAAATTCAAATACACTAGACACACCGTCAGGAACATTAAAAGACACAACTGGCCTCAATGTACAGTGCGAAAGTGCTACAGCTCTGAATTCCGGTCAAACTAGTCAAATAATTAAATACCGAAGTTACCGTGACAAATGATAAATTATTCTGCTGTTAATGAAGGTAACGTGTTGACGACCTGGCATGCGTATTTATAATACAATTCATACCAGTTAAACAAAATGGGAGCTTCTATACAATTATCATTTGATAAATTTGGGTTTTTTATTGCCCAAATTCATCTATAATAATTTTAATTTGATGTTGTGCTTTGTAGTTATTTCTGAAAAGGGAAAAAATATAAATATAAATTTCAAAGATTGATTGATTGATTGATGTTTTACGCCAACTTCAGCAATATTTCAGCTATATTGTGGCGAGAACTAACTTTCAAAGACAACAAAGTCAATGTTTCAAAAGTGACTGATCTATCTAATGTAAGATGTGGTTGTAAAATATCTTAAACCACAATGTCTCCCAACTAATACAAGTAACTTCTTAACAGTTTATTCATTGGATGAATCGGGGGAGGTCGGAACCCCCCCCCCCCAAAAAAACCCTTTGGAGAATAATGTGTTTTTATGAATGTCATGATGTTTAATGAAGTACAACCCCCAAAAAATTCTTTTCACTTCTCATTGAACCCCCCTCCTTGCCTTTCATATTATCTGAACCAATGCATGTTATTAAGCTCTATTCATAAAGCACAGTTATAGAATTGATATCAATTCATAATAATAAACAAAACAGGTAGGACATTATAAACATAATTTTGTACGGTGTACATGATGATTGTTAAAACAATAAAAAAATGTAAATATTTTTTTTTTCCCAATCTTATTTTTTTCAAACAAACCAAAAAAAAAAAATTTTTAAATTCTATCATACCTGTATACCTATTTGATGTCTCTGCTTTACTAATCTGAAATAATAAAAATATAACTGTAAGTTTAAATAATCATATAGCAGTTTATAATGTAAGATATGAAAAAAAACTTAACAAAACAGTTGCTCTATCTTAATTTTTGATTTTATTTTTTAACAGGAACAAAAACATGATCATGTCGTAATAGACTTAACCACAGAAGTTGAAAAAAAGAATCAGCAAGAAGAAAGGGAAAAGTCTGAAGCATGTGTTGGATTTGAAAAAAGTAAAAGACCCCTGTTCGATTTTACAGGGGACATTGTAAAAAGAAAGGTGGTTGCCAACAGACAGCAAACAGGGCGTAAAACTGATGTCACTCTTCGGGGATGTGGAGGGGCTTGTTCAAACCCCTTATGTGTAACATTTGGGGGCGTTAATTTAATCAAGCCATTAAATGGATCATCTACATTGAATCTCAATAAGCATGATAAGATTGAAAGTGCTAAGAAGACACATGGTTATGGAGGGGCTTGTGTGGATAATTCATGCAGTTCATGTGGGGTAGCAAACCCCTCGATACAATCTTCATCAGGGGTGAATTTAAACCCCCCCCCCCAAGACAATCCTCCTCTGTGGTAACAACACCCCCAACACAACCTGGTGAAAGTTGGGCATCCCTATGTGGGTGTGGGGATGTGGAAATGGATGATGTTATGGCTGTGATGAGGAAAGACCAAGCTGTGAAAGAAAGGAAAGATGTAAGTAGGCTGAATTATATGTTACATATTGGTTTAAATTTTAAAAAGGGAGGAAGGGGTGGGTGGGTAGTGGTGGAGGGGGTCCATGCATGGAATGTTTAAGCTTAGAGTGGAATATACAAAGTTCAGATAAAATATTATCTTGAATTCTATGTTTTATTTTGTTTCAGTTTATGGCATTGTTAGAGGGGCCCAAGAAATGAATTTCGGGAACACAGTGTGTGTGGTGTTTTTTTTTTTTTTTTTCATTTTTTTTAATTTTGTTTATTTAAGGAATATATTTTCTTACCTGTATCTCACAATCAATTCCGTTGAAAGTAAGTTTACAATGAGTAGGTTTCATCAGGAACAGTTTACTATTTTGTCTTCAATTTGCATAGCGTCATTGATATGAAAAAAAAATAACATTCTCAATCTCAGGTGCAGACATCAGTTCCAAAAAAAATTCTATTTTGGTGAAAGTACAATCTAGAGTTCCTTCTTCACTTGTTCTGCATGACAGGATATCTCGGTTTTCATTCTTTTCAACACAACAAAAGCTTAAAACACACACTACTACAAACCAAGCTATCGCAATCTTTTTTACGATGTTATCTTCAGCGTAATCACGTGATACACATTATCCAATCAATATGCAACTATTCAAATTTCCTCATGAATAATTCACCAGATGAAATTGACATTTATTTTTATTATTTCAGTATGATGATTAACAATTTTCTGATCTATTTTCAGAATTCCATGGATGTTGATATAGACTCAATTCTTCAATGTATGGAATTAGATTAGACTTACAGAAGTGGACATTTTATTCGTTTATGACTGTAATCAATTTATAGCAGGAGACACTTATATAAGAATAGGAGACTTGAATAATATTGCAGAGAATATTTCACTGATGAAAACAAAAATGAAGTGAATTATCTATATATATATTCATTTTTGAAAAAAAACAATAATAAAATTTGTTAAAACTGAATTTTTTAAATTAGTTTTGAAGAGAGAAAAAAGATTATACATTCGCTGGTTTTTACGGGTGTGATATGAGGGAGTATCACATCCGGATGACCATGTAGGAACAAATACCGAGTAGATTTATATGATTCATATATTTATTGGTGATCTTTGTATCTTGGAACATGCACACACAAAAAAATAACGAAAATAAATATCACTGTTCAAAATCAACAACACTCTATAGTCGTTCATGTTTGGTACTTTTTAAAAATTGGTTGAAAACATCTACACGCATTTATATTTCGGGATTGCATGTGTGTATTTATTTATTTGTTTTTGTGTGCACAAATAGATAAAACTTATTAAGTTTAACCTAAATCCACTTAAATTTAAAAAGAAAAGTTATTATAGTACTTGCTGCGGCCGACGAAAATATAACACATTTTGAATTTCCCGCCCCGATGAAGGTGACCGTGACATCTACCTGTGTGACGTCATGAAGTCGGTTTCTGTACAGAGTTTTACGAAGTGTGTAAACAAGTTGATTTTTTATCATAAAATACGACAAATTTCGCCGAAAAGCAAATATGGCTGTATCGGGTGGATTATTTGGACTAGAGGCATATGCCTATGAACCAGAATACACACAGGGAGAGCTGGAAGCGATGTCGGAGCACATCGAAAGCCAGGAAGACAGGTTAGCAGTAACCACGGAACACTGGTGTGTTTGTGAAAATTGCACGAAATTACATGTACAATCATCGGACGAATGTATGTGCTGTAGGGAAGCAGAGTATGTTATACCTTACATGAAAGATTTAAACTGTATCACGGAGCATGGTCAATTCGAACTTTGGCTCTAAACAGGGATGTTTTAACTGTGGCGTACACCCAAATTATGATGATTGATTGATTGTTGTTTAACGCCAACTTCAGCAATATTTCAGCTATATCGTGGCGTGAAATGTTGATGATATTATGAATATATAACTAAAACAATCATATAAAACGTATGGCTATGTACAGATAAAACAACTTCTAAAAGATAAAATCGTACGCTAAATAATTGAAGATAAATATATCAGATTTAATGAAATTTATAACTTGGATAATATAAACTTATATTTTACTTTACATATTTACAGCTTTTAAAAATTGAATAATTTTGTCGCCTGCGACGTTTGTAAATAATTCTTTAAGAGAATCGGCTGTATAAAATGTGCGACGTATGTCGGCAACATCAACACAGTCAAGTAAAACATGCTGTATTCTGTAAGCACAATTGCATGGAATACACTCAGGTCGGTCTTCTTTATTTAAAATATAGCCATGAGTTGTTCGTGTATGTCCGATTCGGCACCTTGTCAGAACAACTTGTTCCTTCCGATTTTTTCCAGACGAATCAAGAAGTTTACCAACTTCTGATTGTATTCCATGTAATTTATTATTTATTAGCAAGTCCCATCTTTCTGAAACATTTCTTAAATGCATGGGAAGGGACCAAATTATGATGCATAAGCGACAACATGGAAGGGCACCAGACAACCTCACGAACCAGTATGTATATCATTAGTAGCTATTTTGTGAAGAGGGTTTCATTTTTCAGTCCAGAGATTGACTCTACAATGTGTACATGTCCAAGTAGCAATGTGTACCCCCTTTTATTCTATTCACAACAACAAAGTCGAGCCAAAGAAACTGAAAGGGCCAAGGCAATGTCCATGTTAGCCATTTCATTGTACAGAATTGATATATAAATGCAAATTAAACGTCTGGTCAGCAAACTCAGAATAAGTCTGGAATTTTTCGAAAATGACACGGATCTAAACTTTTTAGTAAGAAAAATGTAGCACAATGCCTCATCCTAAGTGCCATAAACAAAGCTGATCATGTCTTTTCTTTTTCGGGAATATTTTCTTTCTGTTGTTAGAAGTTCAGTAAATATGACACTGTATCTAATGTTATGGTTAGTCGTAACTGGTTTCTTAAACTATCATCTGTCTCTATTTGTTTATTTTATTTTACAGTGATATTTCTGTTTTAAGCTTGAATAACGCTTGTTTGTGTCACAGATATATTATGCCTTAAACAGGCAACGTGATGTCATTTGTATAAATGCAATTTTGTGGTGAGCATGTACATGTATTGGTTCTTCTGATCGAACGCAAACAATGCTCTGAAATATGCCTCTACATTCCGCAAAACTCCATCTAGTTCCACGAGTAAGCGGGATACACAGCAGTATTTGTATTAGTGGCATTCTATATATATATATATATATATATATATATATATATATATATATATATATATACGTCTGAAAATCAGCCCAACATTGTTAGATCTGCACATTGGTAGTTCCCTCTCCGGGATTCGAACCATCACTGTTGTGACATCTATGGCAACACCGCCTGCACTACGTCCAGCGCCCTAGACCACACCATATGTGTACATGCATTTGTTGGTCGATTACATTGTTCTTGTCCTGGGGATAAAGATGCAAATTTATAATTGTATACAAGACAACTTAATTAGTAGTTTATATATGTAAATGTATAATATGTTTCATCAAATTACTAGTACATGACTTGGCTTGCCATGGTATAGCTGAAATATTGTAGAATGGGCGCTAAACATCAATTAGAATTTTGTTCAGAAAATTTGATAGCAGAGTTGGAAAAGCAGCTAGCCCGCCTGTTCTTATATTTTCAAATAATTGTGTAGTTATATAGCAAATATTTTAAGATATTGAATTCAGGACTGGCAACATTTTGCAACGAGTTTCCTACCCTGTAGATAGGCACAATCTGTGGTATGAAACAAGGAACAAGAGACATTTCAGTACTATAATTTATTCATCAGTACAGTATAAACATGTATGTTCCCGAAGGGCTAATGATTGATTGATTGATGTTTTACGCCAACTTCAGCAATATTCAGCTATATTGTGGCGAGAACTGTTAAGTTATTTCAACAATTATAATAAATATATAAAATATCAATATAAAACCATTAAAGCTTTATACAAGTAAAACAAGAGTGTAAAATATAAAAAATATAAAAAACTTTATAGGAGAAATGACAAACTGTTACAATATTACAACTATAAATTAAATCCATTTAAATCTTACTAAATAAATTGATTGCTTTTAAAAATTGAACTATTTTGTCGCCAGCGACATTTGTAAATAGGTCTTTTAGACAATCAGCTGAATAAAAATCACGCCTGATATCGGCAACATCTACATATTCAATTAAAACATGTTGAGTTGTAAAAGGGCAATTGCATGGAATATATTCAGGTCGATCATCACTGCTGAGGATAAAACTATGTTTTTCTAGTATGTCCAATACGACATCGGGTCAACACTACCTGTTCCCTACGGTTTTTACCGCAGGAACCGACTTGTTTACCAACGTCTGACTGTATTCCATGCAGTTTATTATTTACTTGCAGATCCCATATGGCCTGCCATAACTTTAAAATGTATGAAACGATTAAAGGCTTCATGTCAGTGTACGGTACTGGACAATCCGCCATCTCGTCATCTAGTGCATCCTTGGCTTCCTGGTCAGCAATTGTGTTTCCATAGATCCCCACATGACTAGGAATCCAAACATAAATGACTTCTTTGCCTAATGCTACAAGTGATTTGTAGAATTCAGCTATTTCAAAATAATTGGGTGTTTTGTTTTTCGACTTTCAATTCCCAACAGGCAAGAAAGCGAATCGGAACAAATCATGAATTTATTTGATCGCGATAAAGCTACAAATTTAAGTGCTGAGTAAATAGCGTTAGCTTCAGCAGTAAATATGGAACTAGAGGATGGCAATCACAGAGTTGCTGCACGATCTCCAAAAACGGCTGCAGAAGCCACTCTGTCTCCATCCTTAGAGCCATCTGTGTAAATTTGCAAGTATTCAGGATGTTCAGATTTAATTCTTGCAAAGTCCTGCTGGATAACCAGAGGATTGGTATCAACCTTTTTGTGTTTGCGTAGTTCAAAATTAAATGTTGTTTTTGGGTTCAGCCATGGAGGTTTTTTGGGAGTTTCTATAGGAGCTATTTCATCTAGATTTATATTAGCAGATTCAAGGTGTGGTTTGATACGAAGACCAAAAGGTTGTATAACGTTTGGGCGTTTTTCGTAGTCAGCTTTGTGAAGAGGTTTGAAAACACAGTTGTGAGAAGGATTAGAAGGATACGCTTTAAGCTTTGTTGCATATTGTAAACCAAGTTTAATACGTCTTTCTTCCAAGGATGGTTCATTAGCTGCAACATAGAGACTCTCCACAGGAAAAGTTCTGAACGCACCTAATAAACGTCCATAATCTAGTTTTGACCGAATGAACCATCGATATAAATTTAATATAACAGTGCTATCCACACCCAGTCGGTACTCGACACAACTTTTAAAATATCTAATGCCTTTAGGCATTTGTTTTTTAGGCATTTTGATATGGGGAAGAAATGAAAGTTTACTATCAAAAATTAAACCAAGGAACTTGGCCTCTTTAACAATAGTTATAGGGTTATTGTATAGTTTAAGCTCTGGGTCTGGGTGCATTTTCCGCTTACAACAGAAATGCATCCCGACTGTTTTGGAGCTTGAAAATTTAAAACTATTTTCAACTGCCCATTTTTCGATTCTGTTTAGACATAATTGCAATTGGCGTTCTATGTTATCCGAAGGGCTAATGATTTAAAGGGATAAACATGCATGTAAACAAAACACAAAGCCAAAGCTACACATGTACTTAATGTTAATAATGATTATTATCACTGTTCAATAAATTGTCTTCATATAAAACTAAAAATACGATGATCTTTGATATGTGAATTTCTCTAGTAAGGGTAAACAAAAATGGTATATTTACAAAAGGTATATACATGTGGTGCATGTAGTAACCAAAACATCAAAAACCAGAGGATCCAAGGAGCCTGTATCGCTCACCTGGCTTTCAGTTGCCACAATCAAGGGAACATTGTAAGTTATACAGTTGATCTTCAATTTCTTAAACAAACTTTTGTAGCTCAAACACCTCCAATATCTTGAACTGTTGTTAGAGTCTGATGATGTTTTACTATATTTCTGTGTTGGGCTTTTTTGACAAAACAAACTTTATTACTAAGAACCACTTTCGACACTAGTTTTGAAGTCGAGAGGTCATTTTGAAGATGGCAGTCAACAAAAAATTTTTAACGTCGGTTTTGAAGTCACAACATCAATATCTACTTGGAAATCAAATTTCATTTAAATCAGACAATGTTGAATTTTCCCGCCTTTTTTGGCGGCCATTTTAAAAATGGCGGTCAACGAACAATTTTCAACACCGGTTTTGAAGTCGCAACATCAATATCTATTTGGAAACCAAATGTCATTGAAATCGGACAATGATAAATTTTCCAGCCCTTTTTGGCGGCCATTTTGAAAATGGCAGTCAACGAACAATTTTCAACACCGGTTTTGAAGTCGCAACATCAATATCTGTTTGGAAACAAAATGTCATTGAAATCGGACAATGTTGAATTTTCCCGCCTTTTTTGGCGGCAATTTTGAAAATGGCGGACAACGAACAATTTTCAACAGTGGATTTGAAGTCGCAACATCAATATCTATTTGGAAACCAAATTTCATTGAAAGCGGACAATGTTGAATTTTCCCGCCTTTTTTGGCGGCCATTTTGAAGATGGCGGTCAAGGATCAAGTTTCAACATCAGTTTTGAAGTCGCCACAGCATGGCAAACGTTTCATCAATTTACACTTAACCTTCGTCTTCTATAGTTTTGGAAATAAAAGATGAAAAATACGAAAATTTTAAAAATTCGGTGAAAAAAGGGCAATAACTCCTACAAGGGTTTATAGATTTTCTTCAAAATTTTAGGGTGGGTAGATCTTGATATGCTGAACATTTTTTCTATTTACACTTGACCTCTATCTGTTACACTTTTTGAAATAAAAAATTAAAAATGCAAAAATTTTGAAAAGGAGGGGTTGCTATAAGGCCGTTTTTCGGCCCATAAAATATCTGATTAATATAATGATATTTGAAGTGCCCTATATATATATAGGGGATACTGGTTATCATATGATTGATTGATTGAATATTGTTTAACGTCTACTCAGCAATATTTCAGCTATATCAAGACGAGAACAAGTTTGTTAATAAATAATCACTTTGGGGTATGGAAAGGGCCATGGGACGGGAAATTCTGACTGCCACTGGAAAAGTAGGGTGAAATCGTCAAGGGCAGGGAATTTAGCCTTGTAGCCGATCACCTACGGACCACCCCAAAAAGAGCTTGCTACAAGGGTTCTTTAACGTGCAGGAAGCGTGGCGTTTCTTCCAACACGTGGACCTGAGTTTACATCCAATCCGAAAGATGGGTTGTGTATTTATTAATCCCGCACAACCACGGAATGGGTCCTATTTCTATATCCCGGGACCTTCGGGGTCAGCCTCCGTTTAGGAGGGGTCACACCCCGCAGACAATTAAATATTCATATTTATCTAAAAATAGAACAACAATCGATATAATTTCTTTTTAAAGTAATGATATCTGGACCAATGTTTGCATGGTTACAAATCAATGAAGTTATATGTCTAAAAAGAGAAATACATTTTAAAAAGCCGACTTAATCAATAAGAAGGCTTAAAGAAAGTTTTCTTTGTTAAATAAGAATTCATTTAAGTGTGTGGACACAATTCAAGTGTTGACAAAACACAAGTATGGACACAATCATAATTATCAAGCAGTAAACAGAATGTAATACCAACATGCTTGAAAATATATCCCACAATGAAATGACTATACAAGGTTTGAGACAAAAGTTGGTATCATTTACCATTACAGCGGATTGAGTGAGAAAAAAATAAGGGTCAACAACATTGATATATGACCCTTCGACTTGAACCTATCAATGTTTATGCCAAATACAAAAACCCATCTCAAAAGACAAAAAAGTTATTGTCTGTGCAAGACTTTGTCATAAAGAAAGCAATAATCTGATCTTGAGAACAAAATTAAAGGTCAAGGGTTTGGAACCATGTTATAGGCCCATGCCCTCGAAGAGATCTATCTTTATTTTAAATATTAAACGTATACTTCAAAAGATGAAAAGGTAATGGCCTGGACACAACTTGTCATTAAGAAAGCAATCATCTGACCTTGAAGAAAATGGTCAAGGTCAAAGTTATACCAATTCCGTTCATGACACCTATAGTCTTGAAATGATACTATTTGCAAAATATCAAAAGCCAATCTCAAAAGACGAAAAAGTTATAGCCCGGACACAACTTGTCATTAGAAAATCAGTAATCTGACCTTGAGGAAAAGGATCAAGGTCAAAGGTCACCAATTAGGGATCACGATTCATTGTCGAGAAGTGATCTACGAACATGCAAAATATCAAAAGGCTATGTCAACAGAAAATAAAGGGCTACGCCGAGCGCAGCATGATACGACCGCAGCATGTCGTCCACTGAAATTTGAAAAAGTGTAATGTAAAGTGAGTATGGACATAGGAAAGAGCTTGACACAATAATTAGATGGACGCAATAAGGAGATTGACCAAGTAATTAGCTGGACACAAACTAGGGAAAATAAAAATTAGCCCTTATGACTCCTTATGATTCCTCTTTGACCCTCTATAGCTCAGAAACGGTAAGAGCTATGCCCAATCCATTGACATGATGCTGAAAGCTTATATCAAGAGGAATCAAAAGAAAAATCCCATCGAAATGCGATGAAAAATAAAAATTTAAGGTAATCTGTAAATTTACGATTTTGGCCCCCTTCGGCCCCTCATAGCTCAGGAACAGCAAGAGCTACGTCAAATCCGTTGAAATACTACTGAAAGCTTACATCAAGTAGAATCCAAAGAAAAAAATCCCATAGAAATCCGACGAAAAATAAAATTTTTAGGTTATCTGTAAATTTACGATTTTGGCCCCCTTCGGCCCCTCATAGCTCGGAAACGGTAAGAGCTACGCCAAATCCGCTGACATATAACTGAAAGCTTACATAAAGAGGAATCAAAGAATAAAATCCCATCGAAATTCAATGAAAAATAAAAATTTTAGGTTATCTGTAACTTTACAATTTTGGCCCCTTTCAGCCCCTCATAGCTCCGAAACG
>MJUU01003497.1:81666-92243 GCA_002080025.1 Modiolus philippinarum | reverse complement strand
GATAAATAATAAAGATTCTACAGTCAAATATGTGAAAACAACCAATTTAACCCCTTTTGGCCCCTTTTTCTAAAACGGGCGGGGCCAGGAACATAAAATTATAAACTGGGCTAAAACATGTGCCAAGAAACATCATACTATAATTTGAAAATGTTCTGTTCACTGGAACCAAAGTTATGCTGTCCACAGACACAAAAATACCCAATTTTACCCCTTTTGGCCCCTTTTTCTGAAACGGGTGGGGCCATAAACCCGAAATTAAAACCCGGGATAGCCATTATGCCAAGAAACCACATACTGAAATTTGAAGATGATCCGTCCACTAGAAACAAAGTTATGCTGGCCACAGACGCCGACGCCGACGACTGCGCCATACCATAATACGACCGCAAAATTTTTGCGGTCGTATAAAAAGTTGTAGCCCATTAGAAAAGCAATAATTTGACCTTAAAGACAAAGGTCAAGGTCAAAGATCACAATCATGGTTCTTGACACATTGTCTTGAAGTGATCTATCTACATGCAACAAATCAAAAGTCTATCTAAAAAGACAAAAAAAATATAGCCCAGACATTAATTGTCATAAGAAAAGCAGTAATCTGACCTTGAGGAAAAGGTCAAGGTCAAAGGTCACCAGTCATGGTTCATGTCGCATTGTCTTGAAGTGATCTTTCCACATGCAAAATATCAAAAGCCTGACACATCGTCTTGAAGTGATCTTTCTACATACAAAATATCAAGAGCCTATCTCAAAAGACAAAACAGGTATAGCCCGGACACGACTTTACAACGGACGGACTGACGACGGACGCAAGGATGGATGGACGGACGGACAAAGTGATTACTATAGGGCGTCCACCACTTTGTGGCGAGGGCTCTAATTACTTCAATGTCTTGAACAAACAATTAAAGAACGGAAAAATATCACAATCGGCAAATATCACAGAATTTTCAGAGTTAAACGAAGATCAAAGTATGAAAAAATGCGCAAAACATAATTCAAACACATCTTAAATATTAAAACTTGAAGGCACTTCATATTTTTCTTAAGAGAAAGACAGTATTAAGAGCTACTACACTATTAAACGGATCCTGCCATCTTTATTTCAGATTAGCATTATCGCCCTTTAACTCAAATTCCATCAGTTTTTTTTTTTAATTTAAACCCTGATCCACCCTGTGAACCAACATTACTCTATATTTATTTTACTACTTAATTTATGCAGCTTCTACCATTAAAAACTCGTTTTGGTTCAGAGGGTGGATCAATATGATATTTCAAATTTTATGGGACCCCCTAAGACATATTTCTCATAAACATAATGCTAAATAATGTAGAGGGTACCCACATCGAAGACCACGCACCCGTTTATTACGATAGTTTCGCTTACAAAATTTCAACTATGTGTTTCTACATACAATAAGCTGTATGGCATGTAATATTTTTCAAAACTTTATATTCTGAAATAATCATGGGCCAAATTAGGATCTTATAGCAACCCGTCCTTTAACGGAAAAAGAGCTATAACTCCGAGATGGGTTTTCAGATTTTCTTCACAGTGGATAGATCTCATCATGCTGATCAGATTTTTGATATCTGTAACGGTTTTCGAGTTATTCGCCAAAAACTGCAATTTTCCCCTATGTTCTATTTTTAGTAATGGTGGCCATATTGTTCGACAGAAGGACAAAGTGAACATCAGTTTGAGAAGCCATACCCTGATGATGATTCAGGCCAAGTTTGGTTACATTTGGGCCAGTGGTTTCAGAGGAGAAGATTTTTGAAATTGTTGACAGACAGACGGACGACGGACGCATAGTGATGGCAAAAGCTCACATGGCCTTTTAGGCCAGGTGAGCTTAAAAAATAATACAGTACAGCTGGGGACATACTCTGATAAATGCTGGACATAAAAGATTTGCTGAGCATCAGCAGCATTCATGCCCATCATCAGGTGTCTTGTTAATTACAGGTGCAATAAAAATGTCATTATTTCATAAAACCTACCTAAGGTAGACATTTCCTTTATCCAGGTGAACATTAATTAATAATACAGATAGAAATTAGTTTAAATTGAACATTCTTAAGTTAGACTTGAGATTTCTTTTTAAATAATTTGAAATTTGATAAATATCATACTTTTTAAATTTAATAAAAAAAAAACTGAAATTATTATTCCATTTCTTTTTTTTAAAGATGATGTTAATCATGTTTATAACGTATAGGCACTCTGCATAAATCATGAAGAGGTCCTGCAGAGAGGTATTTCAAATTGATTAGGAGATACGACTCCGGGTAAAAAGTTAAGTCAACATTCTTAGAAACAATATTTCGACAAAGAACTACGAAATATTTAACAGCAATGAATTGGTTCTAGGATTATGTTATCTATCACGGTGACAGAATTGCAAACAGTAACTCCGTCTATCTTCCGTATAGGAATATTATAAATGAATGAAATATTAACTATTTATCCACACTTTTTCCCACTGTAACAAGCAAACAGGAACTCCCTTACAAAATCATATGAATGTAGAAACATTGTTAAAACTTGAATATAACCTTTAGACAGTTTAAAAAAGGAAAAAAAATGACAACATCCAAGTTTAATAAGATAATTCAAAATAAAATCATATGTAACAGTTTTTTTCTATTTCGCTCTACTAATATACTTCAAACATGATTAAGTAACCTATGACAACATCCAAGTTTCATAAGATAAATATATACTATTAGTAATTTGTTTTGCGAGAATGGAATTCTCTGCTTGTATTGCATCGAGTGCGACAGCACAAGATGCAATGCGAGCTGAGAAATCCATCCGAGCAAAACAAATTACTAATAGTATTTTTATCGCTAATTCTGTTATTGAAAAATATCAGATATACGTTTCATTTTCCAATGAAATATTTTAGTTAGTTGAACATATTATTTTCGGTTGAATATAGCGCTTTCTTTCTTGGAATTATTTTTGTCACTAAACGTCACGCGACGTCATATTAATACGCTGTTGCTAACGTCCCATAGAGATTGACGATAATATGTTCATATCAGCGCAGTGCAGTGATAATAGAATTATCGTCGCCCATGAACAATTGAAAATTGCGCAAATTAGCGATAATTCAAAATAAAATCATATTTAACAGTTTTTCAATTTCGTTCTATTTTGTTCTAGTAATATATCTAAAACATTATCAAGTAACCCATGAGAAAATTATTTTATCTAAAAATGATCTGTGAGAAAACATACAGTACTACTTAGCTAAAGCACGATTTTTACTGTCTAAAAATCTGAAGTACCATAAATATAAAAAAACTGTCATATTGTAAATGACATTAAATGACACAGTGGTGTTATATTATTCAACCTCTATTGACCAGCCAGACAAACTGTCTCCTAGCAACTTTTTTACAATAAAATGAACCTATAAAAAGTACACAAGGTCATCAAAGACAATTAAAATGTAAAATTATATTAGTTGTGTTCATGTGTAACCACTAGTATTAAGTTTTAAAACCAGAAGATAGAAAAAAAAGTACCCTCCTTTGAAACACCTACTTCTAGTAAAATTGTCCAATAGAAAACTGAAAGAATATTCAAAGCATAATTAGATTAAAAATTAAAACAAAATATATATATCCATTCACTCATTAGTTCTAACTATGTCTCAAACTGCGGAAGCACTTGTATATATTGTGAAACGGACTTTTCCGTCCGAAATGATATTAATATGTCTTATGCAAGTTACTTTTCAAGGGACATTTTATTAAAGATTTGTACCATGGACTAAGACACTGTGACTACAAAACAATAAAACTGATATTATGGTATCATCAAAGCAGTGTTTTACAGGAGTTACAAAAAAAATAGCTATAATGAACAGAAGTGACAACAGTATAAAGGAGTAGTGTGTTATTGGGAATTCAACTGAGTTTGTTGCAATCCAAGATGGCGGCCACTTAATTGTCATGGCAACCAATGTACGTCAAAGAATTGTCATGGCAACATGTCTTGCAGCAGGAAAGGAATGTACGCCTCATCAAGAAAAGAATGTGATGCAATCCAAGATGGCTACCACTTAGTTGCCATAGCAACTAATATTGCAACGTCAAAGGAATGTACACGTCATCAAGATGGTGTCCTAGCAGAACAAGTCCAAAATGTCCACCCTTGAAATTATAGACTAGATAAATAGTTATCTTTGTCGATTCCTGTCCGTTGTTTCTGACATTGGTTACAGCAACATGCTTTCCCTAGAGAATATACAACCTTTAAGTAGGTTTGCAAGCATAAGATCCAGTCTTAGTTCCATATATCGAAATTATGACTTTCATTTAGGTTTGATTAAGGTGATCGGACTTGCCATTTTGTTGTCTCTGTTAAGCGCAACTTTAGCACTTACTAGTTCTATGTACCAAATGGAAAATGCACACAATAGCTCCGATTGTATCAGACTGTCGGGGCCGACATTTGCATCCAACCAGTTTAATGATTCAACATGCTTGAAGCAGTTTGAGTTACCAGACAATGAATTATTTGTTAGTGTTTGTATACATCAAAAATCTACTATCATTGATTTCCGACAATTCATTCATCGAAAACCAACAATACATGTATTGTATCTAACTTTGAATCAATGGAACTATTTGAAGAGACTTCAAAGATACATTGAGGCGTCTATCAAAACGACAACCCAACATGTGAAAGGATGAAGAAATTAACTGCTGGTGTAGATATAATAAAGTTTTAAATGATACATGTGTTAAACTTATTTACCCCTAGAACTACGTTCTCATACCGTTCACTCTGACAAAGAATAGACATTTCCCACGAAATAGCAGTATGTCTACAAAATAGAACAGCAATTTGGACAAAAGTCTGTATTTGTTAATTAAGGTTGAAATGCCAGAACGATTCCAGAAACTGTCACATGAATCATGTAATTAAAATACACTTCAAATATAATCAACATATGAAAGGGTTAGAAATCAACAGCTGATGTGTGTGTCTATCTAATTAAAACGAATTAGCAAACATGGGAAAATGTAACAGGATTTGTCCACAGAAAATTAAAAGCAACTCTGCAGATTTTTTTTTTTTTCTGGTCTTGATTTGTTAATTATATTCTAAATGCAAGAATGATCCCAGAGCACTAAACATTGGTTTATCTCCACCACAGGAGTCATGCAATTTGCACGTCAAATGTAATCAACATATGTAAGGGTAAACAGGTGTTGTGTGTATATCCATCTAATTAACAACCACTTGGTATACATGGGAAAATGAAATAGTTGTTTTCATCGTAAATGAAACAAAAACATTAAGAACAAATTTTTATTTTCATTCAAAAAACCAGTTTAAAAATTGTTTCATAAAAAACAGTGTAAAATTTTAACAAAAATATGTAAAAGTACATATATAACAATATAGCACCAACAAAATTTTTTGGAATATGAGAAAAAAGATGAATTATGAATATTTAAAATATTGCAAATAATTTGGAAAAATATACTCAAGCCCATTCATCAAATATTTTAATTCAGAAATGGAAAAGATGAATGAAAATTTTTTATATAATCAAGAAATTTACATCTTATTTGATTAACAAAATCATTCAACAAAAACCAGTATTTGAACAGTGGGGATAACCTGGACAGTTTTAAAACAGTAGTATATAAAACAAATGATTAGCAATAAAAATAAGCTGTTGATATGAAATTTTGGAATTGTGAAGGTGAAAGTTGAATGAAGACTACCACTACTAAAAATCACAGATATTCCCGCAGATATTAACATCATTACAATCTGGAATAACAAACAAAAAATATTAAAATGAGGTAACAATTCAAAACTACTACCACTAAAAATCACAGATATTAACATCAATACAATTTGGAATGACAAACAAAAATTGAAGTAACAATTAAAAAACTACCACTACTAAAATAAGACATAAACATCATAACAGCAATATACATATACAATGTATATTGATACAAAATGATAATAAAAAGTTTTTATATATCAAAACAGATGAACTATGGCACCAAATATAATTGAGTATAAAGATTTTATAAAACAACTTCTATGAAATAAAGACTTATTGGTGTATTGTATAAAAATGAAATGATTTCTTTTGAAATGAAATAATGAGTATCAGCATGAATGGAATGGTAGACAACTGGGAAAACATTCAGGTAAATGGTAAAACAGTAACAAATATGAAGGTAACCACTACTAAAAATCACAGATATACAAATTATTAATACTATCATAAAAACATTCAAACACAACCAATATAATAACAATGTTAAAGTAACCTTTTAAGTGTATTTTAATTTGTAACAATATTGATATGTATACATATATTAAGTAATATACCTATGGAGGTAGGTTTCAAAAATAAAAATTAAGACATTAAAAAACTTTAAACTGAAAGTTGGCTTTAATCTATGTTTCATTGCAGACAGATGCTAACATACCATCGTTTATTCTATATATAGATATCCCAAACAAAGAAACAGCGAAAAAGTAAGGTGTATACTAAATGAATAAAACTGTCAATCATGTAACCTCCCCACAAAAAGAACCTCCTTCCACAAAAAGTCAAATCAGTCATTTTCTTGTTAAAACTTTGAAAGTGTAGGCCGCAGTAAGAATTACTATGGAATTAATCAATAACATCAACTATGAAATCGGCAAAATGGCCAGCATAAAATTGATTGATCCAAGGCAAATGCCCTGTAAATACTGTGTTGAAGATTGGTTGGCACTGCTGGAAATGATACAAGTAAACAATGTGTTAAAGGACAATAGCGCTTTTTCGAAAGAATTAGTTGCAACATACCATACTCTGTTACATACAGACATTAGTAATGGATTACATTTACTTTATTTTAAAGAAATTAAATACCTTATTGGTATACAAATAATTGCCAAAAATGTGCGTGGAAGGGATGGAGACCAGGAGGATAACCTAATTTATTCAATGGTGACAGATATCATCACAAAGAGGTTAGTACAATTTCCTTACATTTGCCATTCTCCATAGCGATTAGGTCTCCTCCTTATTCTTTGAGTTCGTTGAGGAATAGGAATAGGGATATTTTGTGGTGCCGGTTCATTAATTTGTTGCATCTGCTGAACATTCTGTTGGTCACCATTCATTAATTCTATCAAATCCCGACGAAACCTTAACAGAACACCAACTACAGCTAAAAAAGCACCTGTCAACACTTTAATAAAATCTAAAACAAAAAAGTAACATATCATCTATCTGTAATTTACTGAGGAAAGAGTTTGTATTAAAACCAAATCTTTGTTAGCGGTTACTCACAGTTCGGTAGGTAGATTCGAAATGATGGTATAAAAAAATATCTATTATTTGTTGACGTCATATTTTGCCCGCTTTAGTTTCTTTTTTATATTGCTGCATAGTTAATATACAATGTATTAAAATCTGGATATGAAAAACATCACAAAAAATAATAATAATCTAAGGTACATAGAATTTTTTGAGTTGCAACAGCAAACAAACATTTTTTTTTTATTTTAGACCTAGACACTTTCTTCTGCAAGTACATTTTGTTTCCTTCTTTCTGTCATTCTTTCCGAGATCGATTTCTGTCTATAAATTTTGAATTTCTGTTGCCTTTTCCTCCTTTTTCTGATCTTGAGGATAACGTAGGCAATGCCACACCCAATAGATCCTATGCAATAGAAAATTAAAATGCTATAAATGTGCGCACTAACTTTCATGCACATTGGTATTTAAAATGGGTACACAGCATTTTAGGCAACAGCTATTTAAAAATCTGTGTTACATTAAGGGTTAAGCGAGATTTTTAAGTCATGATCTTCAATTACAACTATTGTTGACAATACAAAGTAGACCTTCAATTACAACTATGGTTGACAATACCAATTAAGCCAAACTGTATGTTAAAAATCTCAAAATTTCAAAATATGCTGATATATATATTTGTACATGTATTTATGAAGCATGCTAACCAACTGAAGACAGGACAAAACTGATGATCCATGGAGTAGTTTTCGAGTCTCTGTCACTTTCTTTGACCTAGAAATAAATGTTTTGTAAATTTATTTTAGACACAGCTTGGCAGAGGTTTTGTTAACCCAACCTCCATGGGCATGGGAACAGGAGGAAAACAGTCCAGCGAGTCCACCATGTTCCGATTTCATAGTCAGTGATAGTGAGACCGAGGAGACAGAAGATAAGAGTGGTACAAATGAGGTAATTTTTTTTCATTTTAGTGAAGACATCTTACATCTATTTTTTCTACTTAAAGACTGTTTCATGTATTGTATACAAACTTTAAATTGCCCGTTGGGCCCCTCATAGCTTGGAAAAGAAACAAATCATCAAAAATCTTGTGGTGCAGCACTAGTTTATTTTCATAAGGAATCCATTGCAAAAAACTCGATCAAAATCGACCTAAAAATAAAGAAATGAAATTTTTGAAATTTGCCCCTTTTGGGCCCCATTTATCTCATGAACGGTACAAAATGTACATGCCACGTGGAATCGGTTGGCATACTCCAGATTGGAAATTTTCTAAGGAGTACACTGAAAGAAACCCCATGAAAATCCGATAAATAATACAGATTCTACAGTCAAATATGTGAAAACACCTAATTTAACCCTTTTTTTGGCCCCTAATTCTGAAATGGGTGGGGCCAAAAACTAAAGGAAACATACTTTTCTCAAGAATGTTCCAAGAAACATTATACTAAAATTTGAAAACAATCCGTCTACTAGAACCAAAGTTATGCTGTCCACAGACACAAAAATACCTAATTTAACCCCTTTTTGCGATTAAAACCCAGGCTTAAGCTTGTGCCAACAAACATCATACTAAAATTTAATAACAATCCGTTCACTAGAACAAAGTTATGCTGTCCACAGACGCCGACGCCGATGCCATACCATAATACAACCGCAAAATTTTGCGGTCAAAATTTCTGCGGTCGTATAAAAATCCCAATGGCATGGAGATTTTCAAAATATGACAGGTATGGTAGCAACTGATTATTTGGTCAGCTGAACAAGTAAATTGTATTACTGAAGAATGCATTTAACCAAAGTAGGAGTAAAGCCTAATGTCGTTGCTGTAACGGTTTATATTATCCGCTATGAAATAAGTTCCAAAGGAACAAATTTCATAGCTCAAAAGGTGAAATAATCTCCAGTTGGAAAGTATTCACTGCTCACCTGGTGAAATAAGATCCAGACGGAATAAATCTCATAGATATATCAATAACATTTGTTCCATTTGGATCATATTTCACAGGATATTATTTTGGCTTACAATGTCAATGCACTATAGTAAGTAAGTAAGTAATATTTATTAAACAAATCACTGGCCCGTGGAGGCATATAACAGTACAAACATATATGATTAGACACAACAAACTAAATTGTAATAAAATTATGAATATTGTAATTTGTTGAAGCGAGTGTGGTCAAATATCTATCATTCAACAAGTTGCAATGGCAATTCTATAAATTCAATAATATACATGTACTTAAAAAAGAGTAAGCATAAATAAAGTCATACCTATCCCGTGTCAACCGCACAGCAGGTAGCATGATTTGGTACCCTCTGTGCAGCAGACACCAGGGGTCGATGCCATTAGGTGAAAAAGAAAATACAAAATTGTTGCAACATATAAAATCAAGTATATTGTTTTATGTTATTTAATATTATTGAATTAAAACTTTGAAATGTTACATTGTTCAACTAGTCCTGCCTGTGCCCAGAGCAATCAGACCAACATACTAGGATAGTCTGAATGCAAGGGGCACCAGGGGACGATGCCTAAGAGGACTAGATAAGATGGCAGATGTGTTACCCGTGTCAAGAGCACAGCAGACAGCATTACAGGTGGCCACTGTACAGTTGACACCAGGGGACGATGCCTACTAATGTTGACACAATCTACCAAGGAACATAAAAAGTTATTTGAACAAAATGGACAATAAGTGAATATTATGGGAGATGCACAAGGATAAAATTACATACTAGTTTAAGCAATTCTGGATCTTCTATGCTGAATATCCATATGGTTTTGTCTTTATCATTTAGATTATTAAAGTTCCTATTCTTTTCCGAAATCCCAGAGAGCATGATATTACGGTCTTCTTCGAATTTCGGACAATTTAGTAGAAAATGAATTTCATCTTCTATACTTTTTGAATTGCATTTAGTACAAAGTCTTTCTTGTCCGGGAGTACCCTGGTATCGACCCAACTCTATTTGTAACCTGTGTGAGGAAGTACGCAGTCTTGTAAATTTCCTCCTCAATTCAAAACTAATAATTTTCAAAACCAAAGTTAGTTTTATACATACAATAAATATTTAACTTACTGTCAGAAAATTTTTTAAGCTGACTTTGCCATTCTTTAATAAAAAGCGAAGATAAACAAGATTTTATGTTTCTTTTGAATGTACCGACAGACTGACCACAGGATATTTTACTTACTCCTTCGGTTTCCAGTAGTCTACGAAGGTAGTCCAAGGAACAATAAGTAAGGACGTAAAGGGGGGGGGGGGGG
>MJUU01003497.1:38150-81656 GCA_002080025.1 Modiolus philippinarum | reverse complement strand
GGGGGGGGGGGGGTCAAAAATTCAAAAACAGTTTTCAACCTTAGTTCAAAATTAAATGTATCCACCATCAAAACGCAATTTTTCATTTATGCAACCCAAAATAATAAAGCAACGATACGTTCATTCTCTTTTCATACTCATTAAATATGCTTGATAGCAAGGATGTAAACGCAGGTAAGGGCTAAAGAGCAGATAATATACATCTCCTATATCCATTTTCTCTTCAAATGATAACCATGTATGTTTTTAACACGGTTTACCTACCCTTCATTGCCTGTTAACTCACAATTATGTTGAACATGTGCGCCCGGCAAGTTACTTTCGATTTCACTTTCGTCCATTTTTCTTCCTTCCACTTCCGGTGATTGGCAAGTCTTGTAAATCACGGTCCCGTGCAATTATTGATCGACTAATTTTCTCGAAATTTATGATAATTGTTCATATTGATAAGCTTAACGTTTTAACACGCTGAAGAGGAAAATAGAAAATATATATTTTCAGAAAAAAATCATTTTCAAACACCTGTGCAATTTGGGTACTCTCCGGTGCAAATTTACCGGTCATTTTGTGGACAGTTTTCATACAAATCTTTCACCATGGTGATCAAGTCAGAATTTGAACAATATCCCAAAAGATTAAGTATAATCTAAAGAATAAATAAAATATAATTTTTTCACTTTGTTTTTACAGTTAAATACCGAGGACGAGAAAACCTTGAAATATGGTGCAATTTGGGTACCGTCACGTTAAATATTGGACTTTGGACTCTTCGTCTCCAATAGTTAGAACCGCGAGATATTTTGAAAAGTTAGTGCAGCGAGCTCCCTGACATTCAAAACACACAAACTGAGTAAGTATATATTTTTTACATATTGTAGTTCGATTTTCCTTGCGAAATGCCTTTAATTTACATTTAATTATTATATTTTATACAGAAATATACGATATTTTTTAATGAAAATCACTTTTAATACATGTCCAGATTTACCCCATCGTATTTTTTCATGTGGGGTAATTCGGGACAGCCTGTGTCATTCAGTTAGAAATTCGTTTAATTGAATACAACGCCTGGATCTCATAAAATAACGTTATTTACACCAATATCTATACATATTCATAATCGTTGATTCAAATGCGGCGTAGAATGTGAAGTATTTCCAACAGCGGGTACAAAAAAAAAACAACACAATTTTGTTATGGATCCAAACCACAGCTCAGTATTTCCTATGTACTACCTGTATATAACCTTCATGCAATACCTATTTTCCTGATGATATCGTATTCAGAAACTATCCAGACTTGTCTTGCGCTACTGGCACAAAGTATGTGTAGGGGAAGGGGTTGGGGTCACTTCCTTTGAAAGAGTATATGACTTGAAGCTCAAATGGTCTGTTTTTTTTTTCAGTTGTCAACTACGTAAATGGGTAGAAAATTTTGACATCTTGAGTACATCAATGGGCGGCAAATTAACCACAAATAGTCAGAATCTCCACTGGTTGTTGGAAATCAACTATTTATCATCAAGCAAATATCAAAATAAATAAATCATTGGATCATTTAATCTAAATCGTGATTTTTTTTTTATTAAATTTGAAATGTACTATATGAATGGGGTGATATTTAGTTAAGGGTAGTGGGTGTTTCCAATTATTGTCACAGCGACACCCTACAGCACCCCACCCCTTCCCCCGTGGAAGCAAAATTTCAGACATGCAAAACTTCTTTGTTCAAAGATATGTTTTCTTACGGAAATATGCTTTTGGTCTTAACCCTTTCTGAGTTTAATATTATTTAGATCTATAGTCCTTCTATAAGTCGAATGTTTCGGTAGCTTGATATTGCAAAAATTTGACATTGATGAAATAATTTATTGAGGAACAATTTATAAAAAAAAAACTGTTAGGTTTATTCTTCTTTTTCGTAGAAATGTCGAAGAAAAGTACTATTACTCAGCATATTTTGTTAAGAGAGATAAATGGAGATTTTGGTGTCTTGAATTACATTGCCCGCCAAAAACTTTACAATTTGTATATGAAGGAATGGTATTTTGAAAGCCGTTATCTGCCCCTTGTATACATTAAAATGATTGATACAGTGAATGAAAGTTTCGAGGTAGCGTCTTGTGTCATTAAAGTTATAGAAAGTCAATATGCCAACGAAATCAACAGCATAGTGTTTGTAGCAGACAGAATTGCTGACATGTTTTGGAACGATACCATTAGAGACCTTGTCGGCAAAGTGAAAGATGACAATTTTTTAAATTAAACATTTGCTATGAAATTTGAAAAAGAACAAAAATTGATAAATTGTTTGTACACATGTAACTTTACATGCAGCATACGTATACAGGATAAGTGATGAAACACTGAAAATTGAATGGGGGTAAAGTAAAAAATGATAACACTAAGACGAAGTCATACAGTGAATACATGTATTTGCAGTCTTTTTCTGTTCGTGACTAGCAAAGTCTTTACCAAAATTTTAGTAAATTTTAGTTCTAAAGGTGACCATTTCGACGTCTTGTATCTCTTCAGTTCAGAAATATCAAACATTTAGTACACCAGAATTCAAAACATAAATGAGCCAACAGATAACAACATGAATCTAAAAAAACCTGTATCGCTCACCTGCACTGTGGCTGACAATGACAGTCCAATGAATCTCCATCTTGAGGGATCTCAGTTTCAAGTATGTTAATAGACTTCAATGTTATGAAGTCCAGTGTTACCTTGTTCCACACCTTTTTTAAAGTGAAAGATCTTAGCATCATTGCGCATAAGTTCAAACTGACCTTGTGGTGGCAGAGCAGAAGATCATTGATTGTGTTTCCATAGGGTCCAATATTGAACTATGTTCCCCGCTCGCGGCCATCTTGGATGGTGTGCGGAAAAAATAACACCGGACAAAAATGGATGCACGACGGACGCAAAATTATAGCAAAAGCTCATCTTGATTATAGCTAAGTCAGCTGACTCTGTCAATATTAGTAACTAATTTGTATCACCAGCCTAGTCGTCCAGTAATTTGGTTCTGGCCCGAAGACCTTTTTTTCGAAAAGATACATTATTTCAAGTTTGAAAAACTTGGTAAAACTAACAAATATCTCCCTCCTGCTTAGAAATTTTGTAAAACTAAAAAAAATTCTCCTCCATAAAAAGCTCTGTCCTTATAGTTGGTTTTTTGTACTTTTGAGATCCTTTAAGTTTTTTTTCATCTCACCTGGCTATAACTAGAATGAGCTTTTGCCATTATTCTGCGTCCGTCCGTCCTTTAAAAGATCTTCTTTGAAACTGTTGGGTAAATTGGAACGAAACATGGCTGCAATAGTCCTTGGGTGGTCCCCTGTAAAAAAGGATGAGTTTTTTTTTCAAGTTCGCACTTTATCCAAGATGGCCAACAGCAGGAAACATATGTTAACATTAGACCCTATGGGTAACACATGTAAAGATCTCTTCCTTTGCAATTTATGTCCAATTGGAAACAAACCTGCTCATGATCCTTGCATGAACTTACCGATAGATCTATCGCCAAATAAGAAAATTCTGAATTTGCTAAAACATCTTCATAGCTCTCCATTAATATTAAAGACGCCCGGGAAACAACTGTCGACCCAGTGTTGCTATTTGTGAGACATCTCTGATATTGTCATTAATACTATATAAGTTGTATTTAAAGCAATTGTTCTTGATTTTGTACCCCTTTGAAAAATATTTTGTGTGATAAAAATCACACTCAATCTTCGATGGCGAAATCCCTGTGTAAATTTCCATGTCAATCTTTTCTATCACTTTATGCATTAAATCATCCAAATAATTAAATTGTGGAGCCCATCTGCGCTTATCTCTTCAATAATTTCCTTTGAAGGTAATCCCTCATAAAAAGTAACATTAGGTAACTCCCTTTTCATTTCATCAAATAAAGGTTGATAGATACCATTACAATACAAAACTTTTTGGGGTTTTTCCCTAAAAAAAACATTTTATCCGCGTTTTTTAACAGTCTATACACATACATTGTTTTCCCCGCCTTAGTCATAGCTGAAATCATAATGGAAATACCATTTTTAAATTTTGACAAAAGCTATGACTTTATCATACTCTTATGTTGTGCGAATTACTTTTTAAAGAAAGATTCGGTAAAGCATATCCAATACAACTACTCAGTAATGAAATCCAAAGCTCGGTTTGTCCGTTTTTTTTTAAGATTTATTCACGAATCATTCCATGGACACAAGCTACATGAGGGTTTGATCAGAGTTATGGAATTTTTAATTCATGAAGACAGCCCTGATCAGCCAACCCTCAAACATCTTGTATTTGTTACGGAGAGCGAGGCCGATCACTACCTATCGTTTGAAAATCAAACAATTGGCAATTTAGATAATCAGATCATTGATCTATTGGAATCTTTTACAGATGATATGAAAACAACCATGTACTTTGCAAAGATATTTTAAAGAAGAGGAAAGCTGTTCATATTATTTTGTTGCTGAAATTTTCGAAATTATCAATGATGAAGGAATTCCTCTTATAGAAAATAACGATGAACTCTGCATGGATGAGTAATTAATGAGACCAAAAAAGCATCCAATAGGATATTAATTGCATGTAAGTATTTTTTTCATGATATATCAGTATTACATATGCAATATTAGAATTTACTTTTTGGCACCGAAACACATAGTTATACAGACATTTTGCATACATGTACATGTTTTTAAATGATTGATAGTTGCAATACAAATGCACGTTTTTCCTAACAGTTTTGCATGACATTTTTAACATTAAACCCAAAGGATAACTTAAACATGTCTTTAACATAATTGTAATGCCAATACCGGAAAGTCTTTGACAATGAAATTGAAGATTTATATTTAGCAATGGAAATGTCTAAACTGATGATCAGCTAAAGATGCATGTTTATAAACAATCACACAATACAAGAATGTACACGTCATTGAATAGTTATGGTAACCATAGATAGATAACCATGATTTACTGAGTTTTCTCCATGAAAAAAAAATCACATTGCCACCGTCATGACCGTTGAAATACATTTTTGTCGCTCTTGGAAGTTGCGTCACAAAACCATTGTCATCATCGTCAAGTAAATTTTTATTTTTATAAGCAATTCTGGTACCAAGTAAAAGGTCTTGCCACAATAAATGTACATGCAAAGTATGAAAGCCATATCACTTACCATTCAAAAGATATATCCAATGTTAAAAGTTTTTATTTTTTTTTTCAAAAAGTCCATCACATGCCAAGGTCAAGGTCACAAGATCAAAAATTTTGGTATCTTTTGAAAGGTCTGCCACAAGGAATACACGTGCAAAATATGAAAGTCCTATCTCTTACCATTCAAAAGATATACACAATGTTACAGTTTTTTGTTGATTGATTGATTGATTGAATAGTGTTTAACGTCTACTCAACAATGTAAGTGAGAACAAAACCGTCAATATTTCAGCTATATCAAGACAAGAACAAGTTTGTTAATAAATAATCACTTAGGGGTATGGAAAGGGTCATGGGACGGGAAATTCTGACTGCCACTGGAAAAGTAGGGTGAAATCGTCAAGGGCGAGGAATTTAGCCTTGTAGCCGATCACCTACGGACCACGCCAAAAAAGAGCTTGCTACAAGGGTTCTTTAACGTGCAGGAAGCGTGGCATTTCTTCCAACACGTGGACCTGAGTTTACATCCCATCCGAAAGATGGGTTGTGTTTTTATTAATCCCGCACAACCACGGAATGGGTCCTATTTCTATATCCCGGGACCCTCGGAGTCAACCTCCGTTTAGGAAGGGTCACATCCCGCAAGCCGGAGATACTATGGAATAAAAAAGATAACAGGAAACACCTACAATGGCCCAAAAACATAGCCACATGCCAGAAAGTAAATAGGAACTGCACAAGAAAAAAACCCACAATAAAAATACAAAAGACAAACATAAACAACGATAGGAACTCGGGACAGCCGGACTTGGTACCGGCGCTAGCAAAAGACAGCGGTAGGGTTAAACCGGTTTATGGGTACCCAAACCTCCCCTTTCTCTGTCCCGTTTCCCTATCGTAGAATAAACATACGAATAAAACCCATACAGGTAGACTACTTACTCCATGACCACAATCTAGAAAAGAAAAATGAGGGGACAAAACGTAATTTTGAAAGATGGGTCAAAGAGTGCTCGCCGCTAAACTGCCGGCTAGCTCAAGGAGCCTAGTCCGCTGGTAAAACACTGTCGCACTACGGAAGGAAAATCAAATTCAAAACTCCCAATGGGTTTGGTAAAGAATCGTCATGTATTTCAGTAGACATCGGCAGTATCAGTGAGAGGCCAGTATGTGTGTAAAATCCTCAGGTCACTGGACCCCAAAGCTAATTTAACGGACACGTGCAGAATATCATGTCCTATTTCTATATCCCGGGGTTCCCTGTTAGGTAGACTCATACTCCAAGCTCATAGGATGCTGCGGGCCTATTCGTAAGGCGGGACCGCGCACAGCGGGTTTTTTGTTGACAACTAGACAAACAAACATACCAAAAACTATATGCCCCACGCATCTTCGATTAAACGGGGCATAAAAATATTTTTTTAAATTGATTGATTGAATATTGTTTAACGTCTACTCAGCAATATTTCAGCTATATCAAGACGAGAACAAGTTTAATGATAAATATTCACTTTGGGGTATGGAAATGGCCATGGGACGGGAAATTCTGACTGCCACCGGAAAAGTAGGGTGAAATCGTCAAGGGCGGGGAATTTAGCCTTGTAGCCGATCACCTACGGACCACCCCAAAAAGAGCTTGCTACAAGGGTTCTTTAACGTGCAGGAAGCGTGGCATTTCTTCCAACACGTGGACCTGAGTTTACATCCCATCCGAAAGATGGGTTGTGTATTTATTAATCCCGCACAACCACGGAATGGGTCCTATTTCTATATCCCGGGACCCTCGGGGTCAGCCTCCGTTTAGGAGGGGTCACACCCCGCAAGCCGGAGATACTGGGTCCTATTTCTATATCCCGGGGTTCCCTCGGGGTCCTCTGTTAGGATGGCTCATACTCCAAGCTCAGAGGATGCTGCGGGCCTATTCTTCAGCCGGGACCGCGCACGGCGGATATTTTTTTAAAGTATATATGAATGAGGTAATGCAGATAGAGAAAGATTTTGATGTAAGCAACTCAGTACTTTGTTGCTGCTGCTATAAATGTTGTACTCGTATACTAATTGTGGAGAGGCAGGTCTTGCCAAGGCAAAAACTGACCAATCTTTAAAGGATTGTTTAGCAAGAGCTGATAATTTTGTTTTGGTGTGTCAAGGAAACATCGACTTTTATTCATTTCTCAAAATTTTAGACAGTGTCGTACATAGTTTTTAAAGTATCGACCACTGTTTCTTTTAA
Organism: Modiolus philippinarum; assembly: GCA_002080025.1. Lineage (NCBI taxonomy): Eukaryota > Metazoa > Mollusca > Bivalvia > Mytilida > Modiolidae > Modiolus > Modiolus philippinarum. Next base: position 74,246 of record MJUU01003497.1, on the reverse strand, counting down.
ATTGATATGTGAATTTTGAAAGGTCATGTTCAAGTACCAAAACACATATTTCGTAAATGTGATGATGATGATATATATATTTATATATAAAGAATAAAATAATTTTGTACCTATCGTTAAAAAAAAGACTTTCTGTTTGGGTGTTTCATAGGATATAAAAGACGGAAACGTTGAAAAGAAAATCTTTACGTGAATGGGAGATGGTGTCCGGCGGCACGATGAGAGAAGTCATGAAAACTTGGTTCATTAACCGGGGAAAACAGTCTTTTAAAGATTGTTTGTAATTTTTTGTCTGTCTATGAAAACGGGGAAAGTTTAAAAATTTCGGGATTAATGAAGCATTTTGAGTTAATGAGATTCCACTTATTAAAGGAAATATTCATTTAAATTATTGTAATTGTACAACTAAACATACCACTGTTATAAATAACAAAATACCGAGGTTACTGTGAATTTAGGTTTTGCATATGCGCATTTCGACAACTTATGTCTCATCAGTGCAGATAAAATCAAAACTATTCGAAATCCATGAACCGAAATATATGTAAAAGCTGATAGAGAACAAATTACCAATAGGATCTAAATAGGAAAGCCAAAATCAGCTAAAGACAGAGCTATGCAAGAGGGGGATACTCCTTAGGTTTAACAAAATTTTCTTAATTTTAGATATTGCAAATTTTCGAATAAAATCGGTTTTCGGGCCAGCACCGAAGTACTGGCTACTGGGTTGTTGAATACCCTCGGGGACTAACGTAAGTCCCCGAGGGTATAAATGTTTTTGCTTTCATTATCCTGTGTAATGAAAGAGATTAATAATTATATTCAACATTTTTAGAGGTCAGAGGGATACGACTATCAGATCATTGCTGACGTCAACAAGTCCAAAGAAACCTACAGTGACAACATCAGTTTGTGATGGATGATATAAACGGTAATCTTTTATGTTATGTTTTGTTTTGACTTTTTTTCTTTGGCACAGTGTTATCAATAAAATAACTTATGATATGAAATTAGATGTGTTATGGAAAAAAAACAGGGTTGTGCTGAAAATAGAATATTACAAACTTTTGCAATGTTGAAATTGCGTACTTTCGAGTTAATTGTTTGTCATTAAGGTCTTTAATATACAAATAATCAATACATACAGTAGACATATGGCAAACACTAACTTATCGTTTATACCTGATGAGGTAAGAGTAAAAAATATTGAATCTAATTCTAGCGCTCTAGTTTAATTGTTTTTCACAATTTATAAGCCTAGTTAAACCGTTGTCATATGGCAAATATTAAGATCAATTCAACTATTTCTACATTTATTTAGTAAAAAGCTTAGGAATCCAGTTCTCATTCCTATTATTGGTTATTAGGCAACCATTTACACAAGAGTTCCTATCTCGAAATCCCGTATTATATTTTGACGCTGGGAGAATATTTTCCCGTGTTCTGACGTTTTTATCATTCTTCTTGTCAGTGTATATCAAATGAAACTATTTTTAGACCAATAAAAAACCAACGCAAATTTAATGTTAATGACATATAACAAAAAAGTTCTATTTGGAATAAAATTATGTACTGATATGAATTTTATATCCTGCCTGTTTTACGTTATATATCTTTAATCTACTATATATTTGAAACTTAATTTATTCATTTTATCATTATTTTGAGAAGAAAACTAGATGAGAGAATGGTGGAAAAACCATTAGTTCCTATGCAAAAGATCAGTAGCAGGAGAGCATTTACCACGACGGTAACAGAGGTTCATGACGACAAAGCATTGTCAACCGCTCTAATATTAAACTAGAGGCTCAGACGCTGAGCCTGTATCGCTCACCTGACAAAATGTTGAAGCAGGGTTTTCAATGTTCTGCATGGTGGCCATGTTTTTTATGTGAATTTCCTATAGGCCAAAATAAACTGTGTTCTGTGCTGGTGGCCATGTTTTTTATCAGATCGGAACGAAATGAGCAATCTTTGTTAAGGACCTTCAGTTCATCATTCCTGTAAAGTTTGGTTGAATTTGCTTCAGTGGTTTCAGAGCAGAAGAAGAAAATGTGAATTTTCCCATAGGGCCCAATGTTAAACCTAAGTACTGCAGTAGCGGCCAAGTTTTTTATCCGATCAAAACGAAATGAGCAATCTTTGTAAAGGACCTTCCATACATCATTTCTGTAAAGTTTGGTTGAATTTGCTTCAGTGGTTTCAGAGGAGAAGATGAAAATGTGAAAAGTTAACAGACGACGGACGGACGGACGACGGACGCCAAGTGATGGCAATAGCTCACACTGACCCTTCGGGTCAGGTGAGCTAAAAATGAAACAATGATTAAAATATCAAAACTTGAACAGGAGGAAAAAGAACTGTTAGACAATTTAAAACCAATTCAAACTAAACTTGATCAATTGAAAAAAATTGATTGATGTATTAAACGATAATTTGTAACTAAATAATAGTGTATGGTTATTGACCTATTGTTTTATAATGTAATAGAAAAAAATGTAAGATAAACCACAATGTAATCATAAAAAACCATTGGGGTATTGTCTATTCCATTTTTACTTTATTATTATTATTATTATTCGTAAATAGAAAATCTAGTTAGAAGGTTTGAAGTAATATTCAATTATACAAATTACAGAATCCTGAAATAGGAAATCAGGTTCCTGTAAAGTCTTCAATAAGTGAAATAATATTTGTAATATTTGTAAAAAAAAAACTACAGAATCCTGAAATAAGAAGTCGGGTAACTGTAAAGCCTTCAATAAGTGAAATAATATTTGTAAAAAAAACTACAGAATCCTGAAATAAGAAGTCGGGTAACTGTAAAGCCTTCAATAGATGAAGTCATATTTTTGACAAACTACAGAATCCTGAAATAGGAAGTCAGGTTACTGTAAAGCTTTCAATAAATGAAGTAATATTTGTAACAAACAACAGAATCCTGAAATAGGAAGTTAGGGTATTGTAAAGCTTTACATAATGGAGTTATATTTGTAACAAACTACAGAATACTGAAATAGGAAGTTAGGTTACTGTAAAGTCTTCAAAAGATGGAGTTGACGCCTCGATTATAATAGTTTGTTCACTTTATTATATTTTTACAATTTCCATAAATAAAATATTGTTGCTTTTCTGTGGAATGGAAGCACTTGTGGCAAAAGGGGGGGGGGGTAGGTAAGGATTTAAGGGAATAAAATAAAATTCTAGGTTGATGTTTTAACGATTTCGGGAGGGGAGGTAGAATGTTTTAGATTTAAGTGTGTTTATTCGGCGGTATTACGTTTGCCAACATTTCCTACACTTTGTTCCGTTTCTCCTTTCGTATAAATTTTCGTTAAAGTGTAGGAATTGTATTTCCAAGTGAAGAGAAGAAAAAATTGTGCAATATAAAAGGAAAGAAAAAATATTCAGTTTTGTGTCTGATTTATTGGAATTGCACATTTGTCGTTTGTACAGTTTTTCTCAAAACAAACTTTTACCAAATCTGTTATCTTATTGTGAATATTTTGTATATTTATCGTGAAGTGTGCAACTGGTATGCAAACTCAATCGAAATCAGATACCTGGTTCGGTAAATATTTGTTTTGACAATCACTGGAGGTTACTGAGAGAGTAAAATTTTATCATGTTTACTCACACCTTAAAATAAAATCCGGTCTCAAGTCAATATGCATTTATATAGAAAAAGAATGTTTTACTATCGTGCAAACTGTTGAACCATTGTTTTAACAGAATTCCTAATAAGTATCGATTTATTTCCAACTGATAATACAATCAACAGCTTATTTTATATATTTGCTTTGAAATTGACAGTAGAGTAATTTGGATTTTAGGCATTTGAGATAATTTATAGATAATTTATAGTGTAGAACTAGTACAGCTGTAACAGTAATCATTACACAGCAGTCAATGCAATTTGACCCGTGTATATACTTGATGATTGAAGGTCATTATTGTTATTGTATGTTTTTAATTGTATTAATTGTTCCATTTTATGATTTTTGTTAAAATAACTTTTTATATAAAATTTCCCTTATTTCGGAATTTTCCCAATCCATCATCAGCCATCAGGGTTGATCTGTTGCCAATTTTTTATAAGCGTAACGCCCGTGAAGGTGAAACATAGGGCCCGTACACCAACCTCTCAATTTGAAATTTGTTTTTTAATAGTAAATATAGAGTGACAACACCAAAATGTCCTAAAATTTGTAAGATTGTTTCTCATTTGATTGAATCAGTTTAAGGCTGACTTGTTTTTGGTGATTTTAATGTTGAACCATTGTTTTAATAGACATTCTTAATTAGTGTCGTTTTATTTCCAACTTATAATACAGTCAACATCTTAATTCATATATTTGCTTAGTAATTGCCAATAGCGTAATTTAGATTTTAGGCATTTGAGATAATTCATAGTGTAGAACTAGTACAGCTGTAATAGTAATCATTACACAGCAGCCAAAAAAGCATGGCTTCCAAAGCAGGACATAGCTTAACATTGGACCCTATGATTGATTGATTGATTATTTAGAGTTTAAAGTTCAATGAACAATATTTCAGCAATATCAGGACGAGAACAAGTTAATCAATTCAAAACAAATTGTAAGTAAAAGAAGAAAGAAATAAAGGTGGAAGGGACAACCGGGGCAACGACTTTTGATTGCCACTGGAAAAGGGGAGTAATGGGTAGGGGCAGGAAATTTAGCCTTCTATACGACACCCAGTGCGTCTGCTCTCTTTAGAGAAATATAGAAGGGGTCTTTATACTGCATGGAGCGTGGCGTTTCTCCACACAGTTTGGCTACAATGGTTCGCGGTCAGGCTTTCCGTATTATGACCTGACTACCCCGCAAAGACAGGGCATTCCCCTATCCACCACCTGGGGACGCGCCCGGCAGCTCTGTAGCCAAAGCCCCTGAAAACCTATTCAGGTGCCGGGTTGGACCCTATGAAAAAAACATATTTTGACTATCTCCACTGAAGCTTCTGAAGCAATTTGAACCAAATTTCACAAGAATTAATATGGAAAGTCCTTCACTTAGATTGCCCAATTTTTTTTCTGATCTGCCAAAAAGCGACAACAATTTTGAAGCCAGAGGGAAGACCCCTATTGATTTGATAATAGGTCATATGTGAAGGCTACAGTCACCAACTCATTCAGACTTTATAAGTTAAATTTTACAACAAATTTACTAAAGTCTGAATACAAAACTTTATTATTTTCAGCAGTTAATCATTCTAAATAACAAATGACGGCAATATTTGTCCAATTTGTGGAATATGAAATTGCAACTCTTTTGCAGTATCAATTTTTATCCTTAAAATTAACCAATATTTCTGTCATAAAGTGGTCAAATGCTAATCATACTTGATACATTATGAGCAAGAAATTTTAAATTTCAGAGATGGGTTAGAGCATTCAAGGATAAACTTTTTAACATTACAGTCATAAGGGTCACCACTACAAATGGTTTGGAAAGACAACACGGTAAATTGAAACATGACTACTTGGCAGATACAAGTGACACCTCTTTGTCGAATATGCTAAAAATCATTGTTCAAAGATTTAACCCAATAGAGCTATGATCGGTAGGTGAAGTATTTGGATACTAAATATAATGGCATTTTTTCTCACACTAAAAAGGTGGACAAACTCGTAGTTTTTTAAAGAATCTACTTTAGTATCGAAGTGGATAGTATCTACTTTAGTATCGAAGTGGATAGTGAAGCCACAGCATGATCTTTGTAACCATCATGTAATCTATGATCTGTATGGAAATAATAATATGACACCACATGTTTACTAATTATAAAAAAAATTAGAAAACACAATATTATTAACAATATTTTGTAAGTCTTAGTAGCGTACTTGTGTTTGTAATGAACTTTGATGTGTTGATCATATTTTTTTTTCAGTTTCTAGAAGAGTTCAAAGGTGATGTTGCACTTTGGGTCAACCAGACAACAAGAGGCACCTTGAAAGAGACTTTGGATGCCTTAGATATTGAAAAGATATTAAGGGGTGAATTAATGGAAACTATTAAACATCCCTACCAAGATGGATGTATGTATCATAATCACACAAAGATAATTTAAAAATTTCTTTTAGGTTTTTCAATTTACAGTAAAACCTGATTAAAAAACCCCTGAAAAAATCCCTTGCAATTTCCCTTAACAAGTAGATAAATAATTTCCTTTATTACATCCAACTTTGACAGGCAGCCAGTATCCAGCAAATATGGGATAAAATATAAAGTTCGGCAAAATTGGAATTTACATTACTCTTACAGGTATTGTCAAAACCTGTTCATACGATATCATCTATTTTATATTGTTTCATTTACACGTTCTTGCTCACTACTTGAAAAGACCAATACAACAACATTGCAGCAAGAAGAATTTTGATACATATCAACAACTTCTGTTTCCGCCGTTTGGAAAACTACAAAGCCCTTCACCAATACACATTGTTTGGGTTCAAGCTACACCAAGAAATCGGTATATATGCATTTTGATTATCAATTTATATTTTTATCAAAAGGTTTCAAAATTTAATATATTCATAGTGCATGTACGAAATTCTTATGTTTGCCTGTAACAAAAACATGTTTGGCTTGTAGCATTTGATTGATCTATAATATTAAAACATGTAATATAGGCAATGGCTATTTCAGATTTTAATACTAATTTTGATTAAATTCCATTTGATTTATGCAACGTTTAAAAAAAAATTCAATGTAGGTATGCAACAATAAACCACGTTGTCCCAGCTGTCTGTACCCTGGGTCCATATGGTACACATTTGGAAGAATGTGCATTCCAGGGACTGGGCCTTTGTGGGTTTGCTGGTGAGTTCAACTATGGACAAAGCACAGGATGGGTGGAATGCACTCTTTGTGGCCAATGGCTGCATGATGTGTGTATTGGTGTTGAGGCAGCCAAATTCAACGATACCGATGCGTTTCCTTGTGGCAGTGATGTACTGGCGAATGGCCAAGTCCCATTGAAAGAGTAAGCCAAAATGATCCTTTAGGTAGTTAGGGTGTCTAAGTTTCCGACATAAGTTATATTTCATTTTTTTTAATTAATACAACTAAACAAATAGTACTTCCATTAAGATATTTAAATAGTTATATCATTATGCGTAATGAATTTTGTATTTTTAATACTTCTTGCTGATTTTTTTTTTTAACACAACTAAAATCATTAATTTAAAGAACATTTTATTGTAAACTACAATTTTCACTGGATGCAGAAAATGGATGCTCCCCAACTACCTTAAATTTTCTTCTGTATTGTATATTATTAAAAGTTATAGAAAAGTAAGCTTTCAAGGCAGTGCAAAAATATAAAGTATTCTTTAATTGTTATTGTTTCTCAATAAATAAAAACAATGCAAAATTAAATACAATTCATGGTTGTAATTTTTGCATTACATTTATATCATTTTATTGATTTATTATGTGTTCCTTTTTCATTCATTTAAGTTATGATTCCTATCAGTCTCTGACCTTGGAAGATATAGATTTAGATTTTAAGGCAGTTTTTTAATAGTGTTTCTCATCGTTTTCGTAGTGATCCAGCCAATAATTCAGACTTTAACCAATAAAAAATGAAATGTGATGCAAGACTCAATATTGAAAGCAAATTGTACATATATCTTGACCGTGTGTTAATAACTTATTTCATTTATTTAAGAAATTACAAAGTACAAATTTAATATGAGACCATCAATCAATCAATCAAAAAACATATTTAATTTGATATTGACTTTTGCAACCTGGAAAAAAACTTATTAGACAATGTGATTTTTTTTCTTTTTCATTATAAGAGTTGAACAACTGTCATCACAATATTATTAAGTTCTAAAGAATACTTTTGATAGTAAAATGTTTTTTGTTTAAAAAAAAATTAAAAAAACATTGGCAAACGTTCGAACAGCAACAAAAAATGAAGATATCAGATTCAAGTTTATTCCATGTGAATTGTCAAATACATTTTGGGCTATGCCTTGAGTGTCACTTACAGCTTGCAGCATTTTAAACATAAACAACATCTTTTCTTAATTCAACAAAGATTAGAAATTGAGTAATACAGTATAAAAGGAAATATAGCAGGTGATACCAACAAACATTTAAAGATTACCAATACAGAAACGAATGCTTTAAAACAGAGAAGACAAAAGACAAACTTTGATAATGATAGATATCGGGATAGCCGTTCTTGGTATAAAAAAAATGCTAGTAGTTGGGTTAAACAGGTTTTAGAACATCTCCCACTGTAACACTTGTATTTAATTGATTATTGATTGCAGATGCTATTAGAAAAGATGGTAGACAAAGTCAGCTTGAGGAATGACTGTTTAGATTGATTGATTGAATATTGTTTAACGTCCACTCAGCAATATTTCAGCTATATCAAGACGAGAACAAGTTTGTTGATAAATAATCACTTTGGGGTATGGAAAGGGCCATGGGACGGGAAATTCTGACTGCCACTGGAAAAGTAGGGTGAAATCGTCAAGGGCGGGGAATTTAGCCTTGTAGCCGATCACCTACGGACCACCCCAAAAAGAGCTTGCTACAAGGGTTCTTTAACGTGCAGGAAGCGTGGCATTTCTCCCAACACGTAGACCTGAGTTTACATCCCATCCGAAAGATGGGTTGTGTATTTATTAATCCCGCACAACCACGGAATGGGTCCTATTTCTATATCCCGGGACCCTCGGGGTCAGCCTCCGTTTAGGAGGGGTCACACCCCGCAAGCCGGAGATACTGGGTCCTATTTCTATATCCCGGGGTTCCCTCGGGGTCCTCTGTTAGGATGGCTCATACTCCAAGCTCAGAGGATGCTGCGGGCCTATTCTTCAGCCGGGACCGCGCACGGCGGGACTGTTTAGAAGACAGGTAATGAGAGGATGAATGCGTTGTTAAGATATGACCAGTTTGGTCCTTTCACTACACATTTTGTAAGTAAGACATTTGTGTTCTTAAATTTCTTTCTGTTCAAATACATATTTAGTGAGGTATGCCAACTGATAAGCAAATTAGATTTTTGTTGAGACCAAAACTGTACTTACCTGTCTGAAAATATTCGCTAAAGGTAAAGAATGTTTTAATACAGATAAGTGCGAATTATCGTAAATAAATTTTTAACCCCCCAAAATACTTATTTCAATGTATAAAGTGTAAAGAAGAACTTCTTAGATAGAAGGGGTATTTAAGAAATTTCATTATTTTATGCCCTTTGAACGATGTTGTTTATAGTTTCTCTGGTCAAACAAGTTTTGCCCTTATACATATATGTTCAGTATTATTCTTTTCCTGAACAAAAAGTTATTCTCGGCCTTCAATTGAAGCACAGCTCAATTTATGAAAAGCAATATTTTTTGAGAAACATATTTAATTTTGATTTATGATTTATTTTATGATTTATGATTAATTGTCTGTGGAAAATATTTGATTTGTGAAAACACATTATAGGTCACGATAGCTTATTACATTTGTCATAAAATTTTCTGAATATTTTAATTTTATTCAAAAGATTGAACGTGATGTGAATACTACATTGATAATGTCTCGAGAAGTTAAATCATGTTAATAAAATGACAAAATACCGGAAGTTGCGTTCAGGTCGCTCTTCACTTCGTGAAAAGTCTCAGGAACTGCAGGGTTCATAACCTCAATACGAGACTTACTATTGGATCTGTATTTGGCTGACCAATTCAAACAACGAAATTTATAACAAAGAATTACTATTATAATTATAATAATTATAAATCCTATAAATGCGTTTCTAACTGTCGGGGTACCAATCTCTTTATTTACAGTATATTTTCAACAATGTGGTAACGGTGTTATTTTTCTTTGCAATTTACTGATACGCATATTATGAAAAATTGTCCCATGCTCGTAAATATCATTTTGAACCAGTTCATGGTATTACACGATGCTGGAAATCGAGAACATGGGAATCACAGTGTCGTATTTTCTTCTTGGAAATGTCTTGCATGTATACTTCTTTCACATAATTTTTATTGCAAAGTGATATAATTTCGATTTAATTTCATTATCAAATGCATGCATTGTATTTTTATGATTAACTGCGCAGGTTAAGAGATGTAAGATGACTTTTTTTGTTTTTGTTTTATTGTTAACAGCAGCCGACTTTTATATAACAAGCGTGAAAAAGTAATGTTGTTTTGTTAGTTTATTTTAATTACATTTTCAGGCCCACGTTGCTTTAAGACGCACTATGTCCATGATAGAGGATGTTCTGGATGAAAAGCTCAATCACATGAATGTTTTAAATGCTAACCTACATTTTGAAGCATATCAGTACTATTACGTGTTATGTCGAGACTATCCTTCTGTATTAATTTGGGATACGTTTTGTAAAGCACGATTTAGAATTAAAGGTATGTTAATATGGAATAAATGCACAAATGTAAACACCTGTATGAATGCACCCATGGGAATTGTGTGTACAGTAATAATTTAAGTATGACTAATCGACCGTCGTGAAGATCAATAAAAATATCACGAGTGCCGAACAATGCAGAAGAATTGTCGAAATAATTTTTTATGTTGTTTTATCAAGGACGGTTTGATAAAATTTTCATATTATTTAAATAAAGATATTTTTGCCATGGATTGTGTTTTCTAATATTTTGGAGAAAGTTTGTTTTATTACAGGACATACTTAAGAAAAAGAAGGGAAACGGGGAATGTGTCAAAGAGACAACGACCCTAAGGGGAGCAATAACAACTCAAAGCCACCATAAGATCTTCAATGAACGGTGAGGAAACCCCACACCCAACGGTAGGTCGGAGTTGGCCCCTAAATCAAAGAGTAATCAAGTTAGCATATATATGTTTTATTTTGGTCCAGGTGATAATATTGTTAAAGAGATATTTGGTCAGATTTTCAGAAAGATATATTTTAAAGTTATATTTTTGACAAATAAATTGGATCAAAGAGTAGGATCATGGAGACATAATCATTTAGAGGTATGAGTAATGCTCATTGTTGAAGGCCTCATGGTGACTTCAAGATGAAGTACAACAATAAAAGCGTTGTTCCATTGCTGTGTTTTACCATGTATTTGTAGAGATTTTGTCTCATTTGCATTTACTCCATATCCCTTCATTGTTAACATAATCATTTAAATTTTAATAAAGAGAAGATTGCAGTTTATTTTAGGGTATGTATAAGATGAGTTATTCATCGACATTGGCCCATTTTTATAGTCTGCATTTCCATTATGAGATACTAGGGCTATTTATAGATAAGGTCCATCTTAAGGGGCTGCTTAGGTTAGACTATAAATAAATATTGCGCCAATTTAGTGTCTGCGGAGCTAATTAATCGATTTGGTCCACCTTTGTTCCATTTTATGGGGCTGAAAAGACCCGACTATACTACTTTTTCATTACACTTTTAACCATCCTTTGGCTGTTCGGGATAGAAAACAATACCTTCTTTGATTAGTTTATTCGTATATATTGTTTACACTTTTGACAACTTTCGTCATTTTTTTCCCATTTACGTCGTAATATTTACTGCAAATGGCTACCAACTACACTTTTACCAAATTGTTGAGCATGAAAGTAAGATCTCGAAATGAGAACCAATTTCAGATTAAAAAAAGGGCTGTCGTCTTGATATATGTCAATGGTTACGATTACGATAATTTATAGAACAATACTAAATCTTTAACAGGCAGATGTTCGATTTCCTACAATGAATTCGATGGATTGATTACTATAAAAATAATAATTGACCGTTATTATTATTTCTATATTTAATAATGACAAGAACACAATTACTGTAAAAGGGGAAATTTTCGCGAGGGGTTTATTTTCGCTAATTTCGCGATTGGCTCATACTCGCGAAAATTTCCCCTCGCGTAAATTTGTTTTTATTACAAACGTAATGATAGGTAAGTGAGAACCGCGAAATTAAACCCCGCGAATAGGTTTAGGAAACAAAATCGCGAAATTTAAACCACGCGAAAATATCCCCTTTACAGTAGATAAGACAAACTACAACCACGCCTCAACAACAGTCTCAACAGCTAGAAGACAAGCAACTGATGCCTCCACCTCAAACTCCATTCATTACTCAACCAATCACGGTCCTTTGTCAAGCCAACAACAGACCGTGTGTTAAAAGATGGAGTCAAAATACTAGACGGAAAGGAGAACTGTTAGGGTTAACGCTTTTTACACATTTTCAGTGACATTTTTTAAAAGTGAAATTCAGTGAACTTTTGGTAATACTATTAACGTTTGTCAGACCAATATACGGCATATTTTATTTACATTAAATGTATACATGTAACAAGATTTGAATGCTTGGAATTTCATAATGTCCATAACCATAACCATCGACGACATTTTTACACAAGCGTTTGTCGTCAGAGTTAGCTTCGAATTAAATTAATGTGATATGACAGTCGTTATATCAAGCAGGCACTTATTGCATTTCCCTTGGCTGTTCGTTTTCCTTCAGAATAACGTCATCGCCTTCAAAGTTTTGTTGGGATAAGAGAGAATACGTCTTGAAACGCAAACCAATTCACTCACAGAAAAATGCATGGATCACGTGTCCAAAAAAATATCAGGTCAGCTGGTTTGAGTCACAAGGTTAGTATGAATCATGTTACGCGAGTCATTGGGTACGCGTAACGAGCATAATAGGTCAACTGGTCCGAGGCAAACGTCTCAAATACGTCGGTTTACAGCACAACGACTGTAAGCAGTTAAAATAGCGATATTCTCCGAGGTTTCGCTAGTTCATGGTATTCCATACGTTCTATGCGTTTTAATAATCACTGTCCAAAATGTGTGTTTTTAGACGATTGTAATACGCCTCATCGGGTGGTAAGCTAATATCTTGAAATTTGGTTTGGCTATCGACAAATTCATTACAAACGACGTTTTTACTGAGCAGTATGGTAGACATATCTTGAGAGAACTCTTTTTCAAATTTTCCATCAACCGTTATTAACTTTCAAACAAGAATTGGAACGACTCATAAGAACTCAAATTACTCACGGAAAAGGAAATATATTTTTCCGTATAGTTAGAAATACATGTGATCTTCTGGTCATTATATATGTATATAACTGTAACCCTAACCTTAATGCATATAATTGTAACTCATATATAAATGTAACCATAGCCCTAATGTATCAAACTGTAACCATTACAATAATGTATACAAGTGTAACCCTTACCCTTGTGTATATAACTGTAACCTTAGTCTAACTGTAACCCTAACCATAAAATATATAGCTGTAACCCTAACCCCAATGTATATAACCGTAACCCTAAAAAAATCGCAAAAAAGTGTCTCTCGCCTGTGTTATTTTCATAACAGGATTTTTGAAAACCCATGGCTCCAAAGAGTGTATTTATGAAGGTCTGACAGCTAGATGTGTGTGCGTCGATGATCTATAATTATTTTAAGCGTGAATTGGTACATTGTAAATTTTGATATGCAATGTATATGTAATAGTTGTACATGTAGTTAGTATAATTATACTGTATATTATTGTTATGGATGAAATGTTTACCATACCATGTGTAGTAAACGCTCTTTTTGTGTGAAAATTCGTATACTGGCATATTTATGAAAAAAACCTGTTTCATTTTTCCAGAATTAACATCAATTTAGCAATATTTCAGCTATATCGTGGCGTTTACTGTTGATATCAGTACTGAATATACAAGTTAAAAAAGTCACTTAAAACATATTGCTATGTACAGATAAAATGGATTTCTAAAAGATAAAAACCATATTACAGATAATTTAAGATAAATAGATCAAATTTGGTGAAATTTGGAAAAAAAATGGATAATATACTTATATTTTACTAAACAAACTATAAAAATTGAATAATTTTGTCGCCAGCGACGTTTGTAAATAAATCTTTAAGAGAATCAGCTTTATAAAATGTGCGACGTATGTCGGCAACATCGACACAGTCAAGTAAAATGTTGTATTGTGCAAGCACAATTACACGGAATACACTCAGGTCAGTCTTCACCATTTAGAATGTAACGTATTCCCAATTTGACACCTTGTCAAAACAACTTTCTTCTTCCGATTTTTTCCAGAGGAACTAACAAGTTTACCAACTTCTGTGGCCTTGTGGCCATATTTCTCTCCCTTTTTTGCCATAGAACCATCTAGCATCTTTGTGGGCGAGTTGGATGGAGCCGTGGTCCCCAGACACAAAGTTTCTTTGACATCTGACTTTTCCATAGGGATATGATCAGCTGATTTATTTGCATTCAAATCAGAATTGGCTGATGCATACATATCCTCTTGCCCTGTTGTAGTGTACGACTCGTCCAAGTTGGTATTTTTTAGCCTCTGGCTATAGGCGAATACTTAAAATCAAATGATGCAGTGGCTCCTGATGCAGTGCTTGAGTACATATATTTTGTACCAGATCTTTGTTCAGCCTCTTTGTTTTTACTTTCAATCAGTTGATCAATATCCTTCTTGAATGGACCTACTGCACCGAGTGTATCATCTTCTTTGCCTGTATCAGATAGTAGCAGACTTGGGTGTTTAAACTGAATTGTGGAACCAGTTAACTGTGTCTGTTCCACTTTATTTACTCTCAGATTAAGAGATTCAAGATTTTCTCTTAAACAGTCAAATTCCAAAACTTTAGACTGGACATCAGTCAGTTTTTCCTTGAAACCTGTCATTTCTTGTCGGAATTCCGCTTTAATTCCACTTAGTTCGGTTCACAAGTGTTCACTTCAGTTTAGAATTTGCTATGCATGTGATGGCAAAAACTGTATTTAAATCTACAAATCCGGCAGTGTCTCTGATCTCTATTACTGTCGAGCCATTTCAGCACTGATACCTTCAATCTCTTCTTCCAAATCTTCCTTTGAAGCTACCATAAGCTGTACCAATGTCATATTGTATCTCAAAAATTACAAAAATAAATATCACAAAAAGTATGTAATTCGACTAATTTGCATCAATTAAATTTAATTTACTATAAATAATGTCTTGAATTCATTTGTTTAATCATTTTCAATTCATTGGTTTGGTCATTATTAGTTTAAATCATTCAAATTTACTCAAACTTAGCCAGAGACAGGGTCCCTAGGCCAAGCTTACGTTGTGTTGTTGCTCTTCCGTTTTCCGCTTGGACATGCGCAATGGATGAACTTCCGTCTTGCTCAAAAATGAATTTATGGCGATGACAAAATGGCGGACTTCTGACAACAGAAAACGTACAAACAAAAATTATGTGCCGTCCTCTGACGGGATAAATGACCATAAAAATTGCTATAATTGTCTCTGTGTAGACCTAGGAATATTTTTATATGGTTGCTCAAGCCGATGTTCTTTCAGAAACGCCGATAATTGGAACATATCTGACCTCTGGCATTGCTCGAAGCGGTAAATTTTAAGTCACAAGTTGAAACTGTCGACGACGCCACTGTAGCACCGGTAGGGTTAATAAGGCAATATATATATAATAAGCAACTCACCGAAGGACGTTTTATACGTCTAAGGTGTAGCTGGCAGCGAAATACAAGGAATAATACACACAAATTAATCACAAGCAGCGAGAATGGCAATCAATCACATGGAGTCGAATGGGAATTGTGTAGATCTTGTGTGACGTCATCACAGTGTGGGTACATATCTGTAGGGATACTGTAAACAGTGGACTGGTGAATATACACATATAAAGAATCAGCACTACAATATCAAGACGAGAACCAATTCGTCAGTAATCGCTTTGGGGTATGACAAGGGCCATTGGACTTCCACTGAAGTAGGGTGGAATTTAGACTAGTAGCCGAATGCCCAATACACCTATTGAAGAACTTTCGAATTCAGAAGACGATCGGTGTTGTTATTCTTGCTATATCAAAATTCTTAAGATTAAAATTAAATCGAATGGCAGTATAAACAGTAAGCAGGTTCTTGGCTGACTATTCACATACTTTTCATAAACAGCCGCTATGGCACAAAGAAACCCCAACTGTGATTCGTCGAAACATCAGCTAATCATACAACATCTTATACGTTGAAAGTAATTTCCGTTTCATTCTCGTGCTTATTTTGTTACAGTATTCCGCTATGAAGAAATTCATTTTCATGCATCAATAAAAAAAAAGTCGCGTCTCGAATCAATATCTACAGACTCAAAGAGTATTGTTTTTTTTTAAGCCGGCAAAGATCAAGTGTTTAAAGAGTGGGTTAGAAACGGATACGGTATGTGTTTTGCGGACTGGATATGGGATATCTTTGAACCTTACTTCAGGAACAGACTAGTTTTAGTTATACCACAACTGAATTATATCAGCTGGAATGATATGGTGAATTTGCTTTACATTTTAATGAACAATGTTGTTAAATTGCAGACAAAATCAAGTACATTTTTGGCCACCCGGAACAGTTTGCCACTTAGGGGGGGGGGGGGCTTTAAGTTGTTGAAGGATGTAGCTGATGTAACTCACATCGTGATAGATGAGGCGCATTGTATGCTGCAGTGGGGTAATGGTTTTAGAGAGAGATGCTATGAACTGATCAAGTTACGCTGTTTTTAAATGCTTAGATGTTAGCCTTGACTGCTTCAGCCTCAAAGGACATGCAGGAGACTGGGAATGAATTGTGTTGGAAAAATTCTAAGCAACTCTAATAGAGATAATATTAAGATTCGTCATTTTTAGACCACCTAGATGTGGAGATAGCAGTAATGTTGAAGATTCGTATGACTTCGTATTTAAGCCTCTTGTAACAAAACTGTTTGATATGAGGCAACTTTTCCCTAAGACTGTTATTTACAAATTTTGAAGTGGTGTGGTCATGGTTACCAGGTGGTGATATGATCCTGCCTTGGTGGAATTAAGTGCACAGTATCACAGTCCTTGTACTGAGCAGGTATGTAAAAACAGGAACAAAAGAAAAATTAAAGAAAGATTGATTGATTGATTGATTATAGTTTAATGTCTACTGAGCAATATTTGAGCCATATCAAGACGAGAACAAGTTTGTTAATAAATAATCACATTGGGGTATGGAAAGGGTCATGGGCTGCCACTAGAAAAGTAGGTGAAATCGAAAGGGGCTGGGAATTTAGCCTTGTAGTCGATCACCTACGGACCACTCAAAAAAGAGCTTGCTACAGGGGTTCTTTAAAATGCAGGAAGTGCGGCATTTCTTCCAACACATGGACCTGAATTGACATCCCATCCGAAAGATGATTTATTCATCCCGTACGAGAACGGATTTGATCCTATTTCTATATCCCGGGGTTCCCTCGGTGTCAGCCCTGTTTAGGAGGAGTCATACCCCGAAAGCCGGAGATAAAAAAAAGAAAATTCGGTAATATCATCAATTTTAAAGATGTCAAAAGTTACCTTAACAACTGAGAAAAAAACTCATTCCAGCAACAGGCCTGTATATTCCTCTATATTAAGTTGCACCCAACCCTCCTGTCTGTTAATATAAATATAAAAGGACCTATAGCATGTTGCATAGAGCCATAGCTCCGCGTGTAGATATGGGTCTAATTTCTGAATTGTTTCAAGTGAACTAAAGTCCTAATATATGCAAAGTAATACTATCTTAATCATTTATTTATTAATTTCATATACAACCAGGGACTATTCTAAATGACTGACACATACTTCTCTTAGATATAAGATAACGTTTCACTGGCTGAGCACCATTTCGATCTCAGGCCGTGCACTGAGTGGACGTTGTTCGTTATCGCTTAATTAATTAGCTATTATCATGGAGTGACATACTAAGCAGTGATATACTGTAGCAATGATTCTCCGAAGAGAAATAGGAAACTTTAGTGCAAAAATGTATATGGATTTATTAATCAAATTCAATGAATCGGAGCATATTGAAGATCTTAACAATTTTACCGAAGACAAGGATTTAAGAGCCGAGAGTGAGGAGTCGTTAAAAAACTCGTTGGAAAAATCTTTAGCCGTTGATCTAGAAAAGTTTTCCAAGATGTTAAAGAAGTCGTTATCTAGAAATGATCTCATAAGACTTTGCCATTTTGGCATTGAACTTGTAAACAGTGTGTCTAATAAAGACAAGAACAACAAAAATAAAAGAAAGTGTGATGTCGAGAGTGGTGGAAAGAAAAAAGCAAAAGAACCAACAGTAAGTGAATTTAATGCGTTGTAATGAATTAGCTTTCTACATGTGGCCCTATTGGTTCATGCATTACAAAAAAAATAACCGTGGTATTCCCGGATATGGGGAGTAAAGTCAGATGATCTATATGTTTACGCCAGGCTTGAGTAATTTGAATATATTTTCAGGCGAGGAAAGCCTGAGTATGTATTTGTTTTCGCGAATTTGCCTGAGAAAGTATCGTTGTGAAACCTGAGCAAGGTTTAAATAAAATAAGAATCGGGCGGTGTAGCCCCAGTTTGGTATTTTAGACAGTAAAATTTCCAGGAAGCGATAATTTGTCGAGTTAATGAGATTTGTCTCAGGTGGGTATAGCATGAGTAGAAAAGTGTTAAAAGATAACGGTTTTTTGTTATTTGGTTCCAGGTGGGAACAGCCTGGTCAGGTGTGACTGTGAATCTGTTGATTCATAAATGCAGTACGCCTTCAAAAAGTCATTGAGTTTGTAATGCGACAATTTTGTTAAAAATCCACAGCGGGCATGCTTATAGAACGGGAACTGTGGTATTTCGAATCATTTGTTTTTTAAACAAATGGTCAAAATTTTCTAATTTTGATAGGAAACATGTAGATGAGGTTTATTTAATGTTAATTAATGTTTATCATTAGAAGTAATAGGTGTGAGTTGTGTAATTTATGAATAGCGGAAGGCTTTTATACAGGTGTATTATAGTTTTGGTGACCGAGTGATTGATTTTGAAAGATAATGTACTTTTCGTTGAAATGAAACAAAATAGATACCAATTTTATTGCGTATGGAGCGCTTTTCTGGTTTAACTATCATCATATACGCTTGTGACCAAAATGTTGAAAAGCCACCAAAAGTCGAAAGGGTCCTAAATAGTACAACCAGTTAAGATCAGCTTTTCCTGGGGAGTTGGAACCCTAGTTTCCATAAAATTTTGAAAATTTTTAACCGTACGTTAGTGTTACAAAGCTGTAGTCAAAATGGTATTAATGCAAGAATCAACAAACATTGTTTTGAAAAAAATTACACATACACGGAAAAATACGACTGAGTAACTTACATCTTCTGTATCCCTTTCGTAGATATACTAAGCTTATTTTACGATTCTCAGCCTGCATGCGATGAAGATACCTTCGAGTCTGTAAATATTAACAACGAAGAAATAAATTCAAGGATTAAAGAGTTAGATAACCTCATTCAAAGCACTAAGTATTCTAAACAGAAGAGCGCTTTACGGGAAAACATGATTTGTTTTCTTTACAATTTAACTCCACGAAAATCTTTAGACGACGCCCTCCCTGAGGATATACGTAAATTTCTCGTTTACAAAGATAATAATGGTAAAACACAAGTTCATGTGAACGAATGTAAACATCGCGGGAGTAAAGGAAAATTTTCATGTTCCTGTCCATTTCGCCGGGCTGCTGGTTCCGTAGACAGCTTAATAGGCCAAATTAGAGCTATTTTTAGAGATTATGGACGAGGCACTGATTGGAACGGAACTCTTGGAATCGGTAATCCAGCTGCTGCTCCTATTATCAAAAAACATTTAGAAGCTGTTAAGCTTCAACTATCTTTAGCGGCCATTACTCCTATGCATGCGGTACCATTGTTTGTTGATAAATTAATTCAGGTGTCAAGAATTTGCATAATCCAAAATTATCAGTTTATCAGAAATATATTTACATTCGGGATAAAGTTTTCTTTAATCTACTATCTTTCACTGGAGATCGTGCTGGAGACCTTGGTTCATTATTAACCGATCAAATAAAGTGTTTGCCGAATTGTGAGGGTATTATTGTCTTTGACAAGAGGAAAAACAATTGATCTGAAAGATCCAAGAGTTATTATCGTATTTAAGTCCGTTAATAAAGAATTCTGTACAGTTAAAGAGTTGTTTGCGTACTCTGATTTCTGTAGACAAAACAATCTAATTTAAAGTGGTGGTTATTTTTCCGCCCTTTAAATCATTCTAATTCAGCTTTGTCAGATAATCCGTTTTCGTCTTCTATCGCTAATTCACGCTTAAAACTTTATTTAAAAGATTTAAATATATTTGATGGTCAGACCCCATAGTTCAAGAAGTGGATGTGCGTTAACCTTAATGTGGTTAGGTATTGGTGCAGAAGGAATTAAATCGCATGTAGGTTGGAAGTCAGATGATATGTTACGGCATTACACAGTTAGCAATGAAGTCAATCAAAGGTCGGTGTTCTCGAAAGCCCTTTCACAAATCAATGAGGAAACGGCTGGTGTTTTAATTGACAGGTTTAAGAGATATAATCATTGTAGACAGCTAAAGAATTTATTTGATTAGTTAACGATGACTGATTCTGACAATTGTTTGATTGCAGACATCTCAGTTAATGGCAAAAATTGTAAGTCTTAAAAAAGGTATAAATGTGGATGTGGCAGCACAAGCCTTGCGAGACGTAAAGGAATACTCGGCAAGATCAAGCGAGGTCAATGTTGACACATTGCAGCTAAAATTGATACACCTCGATGAGGTGTCAACCATTCTGATAGGGAATTGTTTTCCCTAGTTTTACAGGTTTCCTTTGCCATAAGAATCACGATAATATAGGTTTCCTCGTTACCTCATTAATGTCATCCAACGCAGAAACAAAATTATTCGAGAAGGAACAAAAGTTTCTAAAACTTCATGGGACGGAGAAACAAAAGAAACCGGACCAGAACCCGCCCTCCGAACAAAAATCAGGCGCGGAAAATGAAAATAACTTCCAACAATTTGTTAGTATTACGACGGCGGGGCGGCGCTATTGGTTTACTGTAAAATCCGCCGTCGAATTATTCTGGTTGCTTTAAGTGTGGCGATACCTCACACTTAAAGGTTGATTGCCCAAAGAAGTAAACATGGCGAGTAACATTTATGGTGTCTTTTGTAGGTTGCGGATAGTCCTTTTTCTCCACACATTTGGGAATTTAGTGACTCGTTTCAGCCAGGAGATTGATTGATTGATTGAATATTGTTTAACGTCTACTCAGCAATATTTCAGCTATATCAAGACGAGAACAAGTTTGTTGATAAATAATCACTTTGGGGTATGGAAATGGCCATGGGACGGGAAATTCTGACTGCCACTGGAAAAGTAGGGTGAAATCGTCAAGGGCGGGGAATTTAGCCTTGTAGCCGATCACCTACGGACCACCCAAAAAAGAGCTTGCTACAAGGGTTCTTTAACGTTCAGCCAGGAGAAGTAAGTCAGAAGACTCGAAATATCGTATATGTAAATAGTGAAAAGGTTCGAACTAAATGTAATATTTCAAACTTTGATGTTGAACAAAGCGTACTTGATCATGATCTTGATAGTGATATGTACTTTCCAGACCCGTGTAACTTCGTAACTTTGTTCTACTGATTGTCTTAAAAAACCTATATACAAACGTCCCGGCGACAAAATTGTTCAGTTTTTAAAGACCGGGTCTAACCTATAAGATTTACCAGGTGGTAAGTGATTAAGCCTTTATGGAAATGGGGCGGAGCTTGAAATGGTGATTCTGAGAATTTGGATATTAATAGCACACAAAGAATGTGTTTACAATAAATACACGTGTCTATGTTTTCAGATGCAGATAAGAAATACTTGAAGTACTCTCATTTATGATTTATTTCTGTTGAGAAATGTATTCCAGTCTTTGGGAATTTATCACACAGTAATTGTTTTGTGTATAATTATGAACATGATATTAAAAAAAAAATATTTATAGCATGTATGAACTATTATCAGGTAGTTATCTCCTTGTTTTTCTCTTTGAAAATATTGACTTCACATATCTTGTCCCGGAATTTAAATGTTTTTGTTTATAGTTTTTCTTTCCTTTTTGACTTCTCGGAGTTCTAGGATTCCTTGGGTTAGAAACTGAAGTGAATTCCCTATCAACATTCTCGTTTTACTGCAATACAGCTAAATTTCCTCGTGCATTATACTGTTAATCACTGAATGAAATACATTTGTCTTGATAAATATTAATCACATTGTTGAAGCTTTCAACATAGAATATGTCTCATCCCAATACATAATCCTGTGGATATTTAAAAATGTTCGAGTTCAATATCACTCCAAGGAATACATGTAGTTTTTCTGCAACTGGGTCCGTTAAAACAATTCTTGACGGCTCATAGTTTTCATCTCGAAGACGGATCACAGGAAGAATGTATATTTTTGTAATGATCTACAATGTTCAGAAAGATGACTTTAGTTTTTCCGAATCTCCGTTACGGTTTCTAATGGCCCAATGAATGTGCGTAGATACAGGTTCGGCTGAGTTGAAACGACCAGCTTATCCGTTCTGATTTTGCTGTACCAGATGAAACTTTTTTCAACGCTGTTTTTACTGATTTGACACAATGCCATGTATCATTTTGGTTGATAGCTTCAGTTTCCTCACGAATATATTTATTGATGGATAAATTTCTATCATGGCAATGTACACCTACAGCCACTTCCTTCTCGGTTAGGTATTGGTATATACGTTCAGTACCAATCCGCTCATGTCTTTGTGAAACAATATCATCACTCTTTGTTACATGTTGGCAAGATATAACTTTGTGTGTTTTTTCTCCAAGAGCCACAACACTGGAATCTTTGGCGTTTTTGCGCCATCCATGTCGTGCATCTGTTAAAATGTCAATCTCTCCAAATTTGTCACCATAGTAAGATGCAGATTCCTCTTTCAAAGCTGTAGTTGTTGATTTTTTGTATTCCTCTTGAATGTTATGTTCATATGATTTGAAAAATTTTATTCGTTTCTCCTTATCAATTTTTCCAATTCCTGCACCATCTGCAAATTTCTCATAATGGGATGGCAGCAGCCCGCTACATATTAATCCATGGTGCACCCTATTATTTACTAAATATTCCATGTTGGGCAAGTAAGGTGATGAAGACCAACGGATATTATAAGCATGGTCTGATTTCTCGCACTGCATTTTTGCAGTTATTACATGTCCTCGTTGTAACATTTTGGTTATCCTCAACTTTTGTTCACAAATTTTTGCATGAGCTTCGATGACTTCCATGTACCGTTTTAGGGAATCCTCTGCACAGAAAAAAAATAACTTGATTGACATCTTTCTTCTTGGCCTTCACATAGCTGCAAGGTATTGGTGAAACATTAGAACTTTCTGCATCATTCTTTTCGGATTCTTCAAACCACATTTCTAGTAAGGCTTCCAGAGCTTGTAAATTGCCCATGCGCCTATCAAATCTTTTTGTCAATGTATTTCTAATAGCTTTTAATTTCTCCAAAATTTCATCTAGTTTTGTTTTGTTAATTGATTGATAGTGCTCAAGAAAGTGAAAAAGTGAAAAAAAATGTACCGGTATCTGGAATATTTTGCTGGATTAGTTGATAGTAACATTGGTGGCATGCTAGGATATGCATATGTGTCATCCTGCAGATTCTTTTATTTTCATGAAATAAATTATTTTAATCAATGACCTAATTAAATGTCCCTCTTGTAACTCTTTCCACATAATGTAATAATAATACTTATTGAAATTCAATCAGGAAATAATTTTCCCCTCTATTGAAATATTGCACTCATCCAACACAAGAATGTAAACAAAAAGTTCCCGCCAGTATCATGAATGTAAAATGTAGGGGAAAAAAATAAAAATGTGTGAAATATTGGGAGGTTGAAGGTAAGGATAAAATGAGGTTCTCGTGGGCCTTTTAAAAATATTTGTAAAATTAATGGTAAGTGATGAAGGACGTTTGAAGAACAAAAACTTTGAAAAGTACAAATGATATCATTACCGTAAAATTATGTTGTGAATCACTACATATAAAACAGTTTGAAATTATGCTGATTCCAAAATTTCCCAGTGGTTCCCTTTACATTGTTTTTTGCAATGAAATGGGTTGTTTTCAGGTCATTGTATTTGTATAAAAATGGGTGATGTAGAAAATGAACAGGTTGAAAGTCAGGAGAAATTTATTTTAGCTTTAGAGGTTACTGAAGAACAAAAAGAAACAATCTTTCATCGTTTCTCACATCATAATTGGGATTATAATGAAGTGGAAATAAAAGAAAACAACGAAAACGAAATACATGAAAATGAATCAGGGTCACCATGGTTTTTTATTGGGTCTGTGCTGTTCATCTGTATGTGTGTCTTCTTTTTTCTTTTTTGTCCCGTACTCAATTCGTGTCCTTGTTTCTTAGTGTTTTACGAAAGGATGTGGAGTAAATGAACATGAGACCATAACACATACGTTATCTCTAACTGATAAAATTTTAATGAGCTGTATGGCCATTTAGGAAATTTATTCATCATCAGCAGCACTAGAACTCAAAAAAGGAAATCCATAAATTAAAAAAATGTTTAAAATGCATAAAACCAAACGAAAGCCGAATAATTAGTATTATCAAATATAGCGAAGGACAAAACTACGATGGAGGGAGTTAATCCTTCGGTTTTAGAATTTACATAAATTTAGATAATATAAAAAGTAACAAGACGACAATATGGTGGTTGATACATCGGGATCTGCTTACAATTAATTCAGTCTTGTACAGTTATCCAAGACAATTGAACAGTATTACATATGTTAATGTGCTAACTAAGATATGAAAAATAAAATATTGAATTTTTATTTATTTATTTTTTTTTTTTTGGCGAATTTTCCCTCACATAATTTTAACATGTGTAAGTTTGAGAAATGAGATGGAAATGTCCACATAAACTCCCTATAATGAGTGAAACTTTGTGTGTCAACATGGTAAGCATCTTCTGCTTAATGCAGAGGTTCATTTTTGCAACTCAATAGTTGTACTGAATTTATTTGGCAGAAATTATAAAATGGATGGTTTTGTTGTTTCTGTTAAAACTAAATTTATTTACATCATTCTTTAGATCCTGAAAAAAAATCCAAAAGCAATTAAGCATGGAACAAATCTTGAATCATCTTCCAGCAAAATAATTTTTTCGTGAAAATAAGAAACAACACCATAATTTTGAAGTCAATTTTTCTCAAAGAAATAACGATTCTTAAGGGCAAGTCCAGATAGTAGCATCTCATGCAGTTGTTGTGGAGATGGTGTGTTCTCTTATTTCTCCATGTGAAAAATGCAACCCTTATTTGTGTAAAAGTTCTGGTAAATTATTACCATACGTATTTATAATAATTGATCTTTAAAATTTAAAAGTAACCATTCATATTATGGTCAAATACAACGGCAAATGGCCATTACTAGGAGAGGGTACTGTGACTTTTTTGTATACTCTCCATTTGCAGTTAACCAAGTAATAATTGTTTTTAATTCTAACTTTTGTTAAAAAAAAACTGCCCAATAATCCCTTCTTTTATTTTTATACACAATGTATGGTCCCATATATCATTGGGTCAAGAAATACTGGAAGACATGCTTTAAGTGAGGCAGAACCCATGGAAGTTGATGTCATAAGATTGTGCTGAGGAGCAAGTTTTTTTTGTTTTTTTGTCCAGCTTGTAATGAGCGAGTGAAAGAAGGCGAAAATATTAAAAGCTATCGGTGAAAGAAGTACATGTTGTGACAGATGTAACAACTGGTTCCATTTCAAATGTGTGCAAATGACAAAAAAAATCTCCTTAAATCAAATAAATTTTGATATTTTATAGATTGCAAATAATTTGTTTTCCTGGGATGTTCACTGATAGTAATGAATTCCTATGGGTACCAATTGTGCACCACTTTTTGCGGACCTCTTTTTGTACTGCTACGAATCTCAGTTTATGACCAACATCAGCAAAGACCCATCTAAACAGCATTTAATTGAAAAGTTTAACAATACTTTCCGATATTTGGATGATATTTTAACTTTGAATAATGACGACTTCAATACGTATTATAAGGACATCTACCCTAAAGAACTTACTTTGAATAAAGCCAATTCTAATAATCATCATTGTCCGTTCTTAGACATCAATTTTGATATAACGAATGGTAAATTAGACACTAAAATTTATGATAAAAGGGACGATTTTTCTTTTCCCATAGTTAATTGTCCATCTCTGGACGGTGATGTTCCATTAGCGCCGTCATATGGTGTTTACATATCTCAACTTGTTCGATTTGCTCGAGTATGTAATAAAGTTTGCGATTTTAATGAACGGAATCTTTTCATAACTGAAAAACTATTACATCAAGGTTTTCGTTATCATAAACTAGTTAAAACCTTTACTAAATTTTATCATCGATATAAAGACTTAGTTCGTAAATACAATGCAACCTGTACACATCTTATCAAGGCTGGCATTTCACACCCCTTATTTTATGGTAATGTTTTACATAAAAGTAAAAAATACTTACACTCGCCTAACAAACTTATAAAACCTTTAAATCGTCTAATTCATAAGGGTTATAATTACAGTATTGTCCTCAAGTCATTACGTATGGCCTTCTTTGGTATTAACATTGATTTTTTGATAGGGTCTTTGCATTTTAACTAAACACATTCTAAATTTCTAAAATCAGTATTGCATGGACACGGGTTATGTATTCCGGTATATACATGAAATCATTATGCTAAACTCCTCACAGGAAGGGATCTTGATGGAAGCTGTAAACTGAGGGTACATAACTTAATTTGTCAGTTGGTAATGGGTCTGGAGCTGGCATGTCAGTTAACTGCTAGTAGTGTCTTGTGATTTCATGTTTATGTCCGTATATTTAGTTCTTTCAGTTTCATTTTTCACAGTTGACTCAGTCCTGTTGCCAACTGAATTTTACTGTTGTTACGATCGTTTTTTTATTTATCACATTGGCTATAGGGGGAAGGTTTGGGCCCAATAAAACTAGTTTAACCCCGCCGCAGCAGGTTTGCGCCTGTCCTTAGTCAGGAAATTTATTAAGCCTTTGTGTGTCTTGTCTGTTTTCTAGTTAGTTCACTTTATGTCTATCGGAGTCTAGGAAGATGCTTATTTTGCTGAACTTGATTACTCTTTTATTTAGGGGCCAACTCCGACCTACCGTTGGGTGTGGGGGTTTCCTCACCGTTCATTGAAGATCTTATGGTGGCTTTGAGTTGTTATTGCTCCCCTTAGGGTCGTTGTCTCTTTGACACATTCCCCGTTTCCCTTCTTTTTCTTATTTCTAAATATTTAAAGGTTGCAAGACCAGTTTGCAGAGTTAATAACCTTATCTGCTGTTGGGACCTGCATATATTTTATGCAGTAAAATGTCTTTTATAAGACGTTAATCCAAATGCTAAGATTGTGACCAATGAAAATTATACTGTATAAAATGAATTACTTCATTTTTATTGACCAGTGTCAAATGAGATATCCGCTTAATAAACATATTATACTACTGATAAATATTAAAGTAAGATCTTGGCATTTTCTAATTTTAATTTATTCCTAGTCAAACATTAGAAAGTTTAATTTAAACGAAAAGTGTGCATTATATTGAAACCAGAAATTAAAGACTGCATACAGTTATATTTTAGTGTATCCTTGTTTCTAAAAGATCATCCTCTTCATGTCACAACCCCATATTTTGGAAGTGGGGTTCCTGAGTTACACAGTCCACAAACAACTCTTACAATATAATCTAAATGATGCAACAAAGTTATAGGCAATTCATATTTCAAAATGCAGAAACATTTCACCCGCTTAATAGCCTGTTCAATATAAATTCTCCGATTAGTTTAAGTTCCTCTGCTTTAATAAAATTAGTAACAAAATCACTGTGACCTCTGGTAAGACATGAAAATTGCCATTCATGTATCCTGTGTGAGGGTAGGAGGTAATTATTGAGCTTTGCTCACAGTAGTTCTAGTTTAATTTGTGGTCTGAATTTGACGGTTTGTTTCTATGGCTTCCTTACGAAATTTCAAACTGAATTATTCCCATCAGCTTATAGCAGATTCATGTGGAATCTAAAAATTCAAGACTGAAATGGGGTAAAAGAGGATATTTAATTGGAATTGGAAATTACATTCTTCTAGGTGTCCAGTTCATTACAATGTCCATGCTCTGTACAAAAAGTATCACACTGAAGACTTCGGCAATTTGAGAATACAAATTAAAAGTCAAACGACAGTGATGATGTTTAGAGCATTCATTTATTTCAATCAATATAGATGGCAAGGTGGTATTGGCTTCAGTCAATACAGAGCAAAGTGGTTTAAACAATTAACAAACGCGGTAGTTGACGATCTTAAAAATATTGCTGAAGGTCGTCCTACTATAACAAACAAGAAACTGTAGCGGATATCTCCTGTCCCGAGATCCACTGATCATAACCGAAAACACTCCATTTTGGGATATGCTAGACGCTGCAGATAAAAAAGCTGTGGTTTTGATATTGTAAATTTTAATAAAAAGGCTAAGTATAACTTCGCTCGAATTTCAGATATCTACAATCTACAACTTCTGACCCAACAACACCGTCTTGTTATCAGGGATGGGGTCGATTACTTTTAAATGTAATTGAATACATTACAATTACTTTGCTTTTAAAATGTAATCAATTACATTACAATTACAGCATTTTTTATTTGTAATTGATTACAATACATTACTTTCCTCTGTTGTAATCATGATTACAAGTGATTACTTATGAATACATGTGTCTTTGAAAGATACCAGTGCCTGTTGAAACAAAGATCATTATTTAGCTTTCCATACAAAGGTCATTTAATCAAATTTGCTGCCACAAGCTTAACTGAATTTTTTGTTCATCTTTTCATAAGTAGATCAAAATTGTTCTATTGCAAATGCTTCATTCTAAGCATTTTATATTTTAAGTGTAATTTTTCAACTAATGCTAGATACTTGTGTTGGAAAAAATGGACAGGTATCAGTTTTTACAATAATATCGCAGTGGTCATAATATGTTAATTTTGATGAAATGATAGTTTCTTTTCATGGTTGATAAAAAATGTACAACAGTATTTTCATTAAAGCTGGGTCTTTTCCGACTTGGAAATGATATATTACTCAGTGTTTCTCTATTAACAAAAAAAAAACTTGGTTAAGAAATTGTTTTGAAATTATTGTTTAAATCTGTCAATTATTTATCCAGTATTTACACTAATTAGTTTTGACAATTTATTTTTTGTTTATTTAGCCATAGTTGTCATCTACATGTTTTTATTACAATCATTAGCTTGTCATATTTATGGCCCAGAGATATGTACATGATTTTCTTTAATTTAATTTATTAAACAAGATAAACAATTATTGAAGGAATACAAGTGAATTTTATTTCTTTAAAAGTTTACAAATTAAGTTTTTGAAAGTAAATATTGTTATTATGTGCATCTCAGACCTTTACCAGTTTTTTCCCTTCATACTTAAAATGTTTAAAAACTTCAAGAAAAATGGAACTAAGGTTGAGTTCTGATTGATTTTCATATGAAACTCTTATTGATATTTTTATTTTAAATTAAGAACTTATGTAGTTAAATAATTATTGTAATTTTAGACTTGTTAAGAATAAACTTGAGTATGTATACATATCTTGTATATTTGATAACAATCACTGAGTAATCATAAAGTAATCAAAATGTAATCATGATTACTCATATTTTTCAGCTGTAATTGATTACATTACAATTACAAGTAATCTAAAAAGAGCTTGATTATAGATTACACATGATTACTGAAGAATTTGTAATCAATTACAGCTGATTACGATTAACGATTACGATTACCCCAAGCCTGCTTGTTATTCATTCATGTGCTACAAGTGTTCCTGAATTAGTGAGTTGCTTGGTCACTCGTTGTAGATTTGTGGTACTCAAATTTATACTTTAACTAATACGGTAAAACTCGTAAAAATTATTAAGTTTTGTATTGAACAGTCAAACGCCATTTAAAACAAGTATGTCAATTGATGGAAGAACAATTGATAGGTCTTTCCGGGAAGTTGCGTCATAATGTTCTGATTACTGATTCGTCGTTATAACGAACATTCCAAGGCGCTTGATACGAACATTGATTGAAAAAGATTTTTTACTGTGATCTTGACGCGTCACCATGACCCCATTTTGAAGGTCACGTGTTCCTGGACATTTTTCGTATTGAATGTCTTTTTGTATTTTCAATGGTATTTGACCTTTAAGCAAAAACCAAAAATCGGACATCAAAGATCGATTATTGGTCCTTAAGCCGAAAACGGTTTAGTCTAATAATTTTGGACCCAATGTTACAAATGCAGATCTTAACAAGACACACACTTTCTTTTTCAGCTATCTGTTACGGTTTCAGAGTTAATCCAATAAAAAGGATTGATCAGATAGTTCATAGTTCTTTTTCAGATGTAACAGATATCACCCAAGATGAATCGAAAAGGTTCTGGTTTCTTTCTACTACCGTTTTCGAGAAAAATGTACTTAAAGACATGACAAAATTTTTAATGGCCATAACTCGTGAATGGTCCATTGTAGTTTGGTGTAACGTTTGTTAGGACCTCCCAACATTTTTGTCCAAATGGAAAACTTTATGACGCAACTTCCGAGAAAGACCTATCAATTGTTCTTCGAACTATTGACATACTAGTTAATTCTAGTCTTATAGCAGAGTTATCAAGTGCATAGGTTTTTACAGTATTAGTTGAATGATATTTACTCATATTTATAACTATGATAAATGACAAACTGAGCACTTAATAATTTTATAAAACTTGTATTTTTTTTCTAAAAAATGTAATAAAAACTGTCACTTGCATGGCTTCATATTTCTCCTTACAACAATTTAACTCAAGTCTGCTTTCTAAATTAATGTCACCACAAAGAAAATGGCATGATTAAAGTGTGATAAAAACGAATGATTTCATTATTTTGTAAGAAATGGAGAGTGATAACAGATTTAACATTTTAAGTGATGGTATAATAGCCTTAAACTGTCATGTGATATTGGGAAGACAATGGCTGGTCTTCATAAGGATTATTGGATACAAATAAATTGGAATACAAGTATTTTCATTATGCATTAGATTCAAAATTAAAGACTTAATATATAGGAGAGAAAATGGGACTGCACGAAAATAAGCAAACCGCATTACTGAGGACGCATGGATTTTTTTATGGAATAATGGAATATTTAATATAACTACAAGCAAAGGGTAAAGTTCATGGTTCAATTGTAAGGTATTCTTCTACAAATGCCAAGCATTTGATGAATGTTTATTGTTAAATTAATTCAGCATAACTTATTCTGTATTCCCTAAAATATCTGTTTTTCCTCAAGTAACTTTGATAACGGTAAATTTGTGGGTTGTTACTTGGTAAAAGCTGCTATAAGATAAATACACATGGGGAGGATCACTTCCTATATAGAAGTATATACAGATGTGCCGCTGGAATGTGCCTGCTTTTTTGCAGTTGTCAACTATATGAATGGGTAGTGATTTTTTACATCACGTATATCAATGGGTCGTAAATTAACCACAAATGACGAGAATCTCTACTGCTTGTTGTAATTTATCAATTATTTATCATTATTTGGTGTTTAAGAATATTCCTGCTGTGAAATAAATGGTTTTCATACTCCAATTACATATTTTTACTATACAGTTGGGTTGGTTATTTTTAAAATTTGCTATATGAATGGGTCAATATTTTATTGGGGGGAACTATATGAAAGGGGGTATTTTCAAAATGCCAGCGGCAGGCCTGTACCCAATTCCACCTGAAGTGACCCCCCTTCCCCCGTGTAAATAAATAAGTCAACTGTCTGCCTCTTATCTCTCTAATAGCAGTTTTATTAAATGCAAATATTTGTTTAAATTTTTAAAATGGATAATGTAAAAACATACAGACGCATTTGTCTTTCTATACAACAATGTTATTCAAATTACATAGAACACTTGATGAAACAGTTACTGTAATTAAAATGTCATATAATTTGTATCGTGTATGATTAACAAATACCATTTGATAAATTTGTTAGTTAACGCTGAAAACCTCGACTTTTAATCAAATCTGGTACGGTAGAGGTAGTTTATTTTTATGACTGACGCAATGCTTTGTAAATCCCTTTTATAGTGACCGATGGCCTTTGAACTTAGTATTTTTAGATGTAACACACATCACCTAAGTTCATTGCAGAAAATCTCAGGTTCCTGCGTCTTACCATATGCCAAAAAGTGACAAAACTTTAAGGGGGCATAACTCCTGGAAGGATCATCGCAGAGTTTGTGCACCATGTAACGAATTTCCGCCATAACCAATCAAACATTTTTGTCATTACACTTTAACAACTATCTCTTATGGTTTCCGAGTTTATCCCATAACAGCGTTTTTCGGACTTTTGCGAAAATTCGTGAACAGAAAAGATTTTCGACCGTTCCCTATTTCTTATCAACTAGACATGGTCCTATTGTCCCAAAATATCAGAAGGATATGTAGCCAATTTTCTGAAAATGAGGCAGAAAAGAAGAATAATAATCAGAAGAAATACAGAAAAGGGGAAAGCCCTTAAATATCTTGCTTTCAGTAGTTTTCCTATTTTTCTTCTGTAATCTATGTGTACAAGATCTGAAACAGTAAAGTGTGCACATGCTTTACTTTTGTCGTCTGCTAAATATCATTTTTGACAACCAGCTGATCAAGCTTCAGTTTACCTTGTCAGCATGAAACCACAATTCAGATTATCTGACAAGCAGATCATTTATCATTTTAAACAGTAGCTGGATATTATATTTTAAGGAACTGATGTCATCCCTTTTACAGTGACCAATAACCTTTGACCCCTACATTTTTAAATGTAAAACATGTCAACTAAATACAATGATAGAGGTTCCAAATACCTATTCCTTACATATTCCGAAATTTCTCCAAATAATTGCCCAAGAAAAGCAACAAAACTTTGCAAACCCTTATCATGAAAACGGTCCATCCACCAACATTCATTCAAATGAACAAAATATCTGTCATAACCTAACAAACATTTTTCCCATTACAATTCACGACCTATTTATTACCATTTCCGAATAATATCACAAAACATGTTTAGGGCGTTTTCTAAAATAACCCCCTCCCCTAATAACGAAACGATCCAAGACGGTTAAAATCACAACTTTAACAACAACTACAAAACACCACCAAATTTCATCGACCTACACCTACCTACTTAGACACTTCTGTGAACAGAAGAAAAAAAAGAAAACGATTTGGTTATCCCAATAATGTCTTTCCGATGTACAAGAAAGACATTAAATATATGACATTTTTGCGCACAAATCGCTTTAATATGACATTTTTGATTTGTATTGGCATTGCTCTATTCGGTATTTTATAATTGTTCTATTCATGTGATCTCATAATTAGCACCACATATATAAGAATGAGGTATAAGTTTATAATAGCTGATTACCTTATCTGTATTGAAAAACATGTATTTGTAGTTTTAACTACTTTATTATTGCCGAGATTGACTCGTTTTCAGATTTGGAATCGAAACTTATACGACTTCTTAAATCAAAAGGTTATTCTTACCACATATATCTCACTAATTGTCACAGATTACCAGATGATGAGCCTCACCTGTAACCATATGGGAGCAGCAGATAACAATTTTTGTCCTAAGTGTTTTGTAAGATTCAAAAATTAGGTATATAATAGGAGATTATGACTCTTAAAAACCTGACAATGTAATTAACAAACTCATGAAAGTCTGCAGAAATCTTGTAGTAAAAATATCAGTAGGTAATTGTCTGTTTTATGACCTTCAATATCATAAATATCAATTTACAGACAAAGAAGAATAATGAAGAAATTGTACTTCTCAAACTAATATTATTATTATTTAAAAAAATATATATATATACTGCATTCGTTCTGTATTTGCAAGCGAAATGCATTGATTGATTAATCGGTCATTGACTGATTATAGCATTTTTGTGTCATAAATGCTCCAATTGTAAACCTTAACTCTTTTAAATACACCAGCCTTTTCCACTTTATTAACCTGTGCTCATTTACTGTATCTTTATCTATAACTTGGACAATTTGCATCTGGCGGCGTCATCCATCACATGTAAACAACTCATGCTCTGTCAATTTGCAGTTTAGCCGGATTTTGTTGGAATTCATCCCGTCTTCAATTGTTTCTTCAACCCAGCTGGTACCCTCTCATCACAAAACTTATCAGTAAAAAGTAGATGCATGTTAAAACAGTGCAATTCTGATGAATTTTCATAATTGCACTACTGTTTATCCGCGGGTTATAATTAATTAGCTTATGGCTTACTAAGTATCCCATTGCCAAATGATACTTACAGTGTTGCAAGTTGTGGTTTTTAGAGGTATCAGTACTCCAAATAAACTTTGTAGAGAAGGATTGGAGTTTTTGTTTCATGATTTTTTTTATTTTACGTATTTTTGTTTTAGATAGAATACAGAAACCAGTTAGATATCAAGCACATTGATTTAAAATATTTGTGATATGATAGCGGACTCCAATGTACAATGAGATCCATGGGTGGGGTTGAGGTAACTCCTTCGATATTGGTCATCTGAAGCAGCCAAAAAGTCATATTCTTAAACAGTAGTTTGGGCGAGGTTGAAATTGACCTTTTACACCATTTGCTATTTGAAAGGATGGAGGTTTTCTATTCTCAATGGTCTATGGAATGTCCTGTTGACGGATGTGATGCCAACGGCTTTTGGATGAAAAACATAGGAATATGGTGATTTCGTATAAATGTCCTAAAGCACTCTGCAAACATTACAGCATGTAAAGAGATGACATCAAGAAGAATGTTCGTCTCGTGCATAACCGCCAAGGGGAGGCCCTAAACAAAGCTATGGAGAATTGTGTCAAAGATGTTAAGGAGAATAAGAACTACATAGACCCTGATGCCTATATCTTTCTTGGGTGGTCGTATATCTCTCTTATCACCAGCAGTGAAACATCAACCAGTAAACTACCTCACTCTTCACATCACCACCAGAAATTAAAGTGCACATCCATACGAAAGTTCCGGATCTATCTTCAAACCAGCAAAGAAACCGCTACTTCCATTACCTGTCAGTTCCAACATAATCCCAGATACGACCAACAGCACGCTATCATCAAGCGTAGATCATGTATTTTTCCATCAACTGAAATGTTGATATAATTGTTCAGATAAAAGAAAGCATTTTATTTTTTTACTCTTTTATTTGAAGAACACCGACAATAAAGTCCACTTCACAATACACTACGGATAAAAAACCTCTCTTAACCGTCCTGATGTTCATCTTCGCAGAAGTGTTAGTAGAAAAAGTACAGCAACTTTCAAAGAAATCATGTCCAGGATGTCAGGTCTATCATCCAAGTAAACACAGACATGAGTGCATTATGAACAGCGAAACAGAAAAAAAAACTGAATAAATACTTTGATAAATGCTTTGATGCCTTCGCATGTCATATGTACACAGTTTTACTATGACATTTATTCAATTCTCAGGTGAAACCACGGATCAAAGCACCACCAGCAGGGACACCAGCACGGACCCAACCAGCACCAGCACCGACCCAAGCACCAACACCACTAATCCTGCAGATACCCCATCTTCAGCCTGCAGCCAATGACAACGAAATGATGGCCCTTCTTACCCTTGGAGCCGAAGTCGAGTTGGAGTGATGTGTGTGTGCGTGTATATATATATAGTGGATTCCAGTGGGATTCGAACCCCCTCTGTCAAGGTACTAAGGGTTGAGAGTCTGCTGCGCTAACCACTACACCACCAAATCCATGTTCAAATTTCGGTTAATTAAGAAACTTAACTCTCATATTACGTGTCAAAATAAATTTGCAGCTCACTCTATTTTACATCCCTTTGGTCTCCCACAGAGATGGCGTGGGCAGTGTAATCTGTCTGTAATATCTGTGCATTCGAAGAACAGCCAAATCCCTCGGTGGGAAGGCAATCTCGTTATTCATTTCTCTAATTCTAACCCCGTTGGGCTCCTACGAAAGACCGTTA
>MJUU01003497.1:1171-38140 GCA_002080025.1 Modiolus philippinarum | reverse complement strand
TATTCATTTCTCTAATTCTAACCCCGTTGGGCTCCTACGAAAGACCGTTATATATATATATATATATATATATATATATATGGGTGTGTGTGTGTGTAATGTGAGAGAACTGATTTACTAAAGAATTTTCAAATTAGTGGAAAGACTTCGTATTTTTATGACTTCATGATTGTGTTGCTTGTTGAGTGAAAATTATTTTTTTTTACAGCAAAATTACTAAATTTGTATTTTTTGTGTTCATACTTCGAGTGTATTGATGTCACAGCTTCAAAACTTACGTTACCCCGAGGGTCCCGGGATATAGAAATAGGGCCCATTCCGTGGTTGTGCGGGATTAATAAATACACAACCCATCTTTCGGATGGGATGTAAACTCAGGTCCACGTGTTGGAAGAAAAGCCACGCTTCCTGCACGTTAAAGAAACCTTGTAGCAAGCTTTTTGAGTGGTCCGTAGGTGATCGGCTAAAAGGTTAAATTCTCCGCCCTTTTCGATTTCACCCTACTTTTCTAGTGGCAGTCAGAATTTCCCGTCCCATGACCCTTTCCATACCCCAAAGTGATTCTTTATTAACAAACTTGTTCTCGTCTAGACGTTAAACAATATTCAATCATTCAATCAATCAAAACTTACGTTAAAAATTGTTCTATGATCGCCATTTTAAAAAAAAGATAACTGATTAAAAGGACTGACTTAAACTAAAATAGGTTTAAAAAAATGTAAAAATTGTTGAAATTTGTATACTTTTTAAACACGCTAATTATGTAGCTCTTCAAAATAAATATAGAAAACAACGGCAGTAGAATACCGAAGGAACAAAGCACAAGATTACACAAATCAAAGTCCAGAGACATGGCAAAAAGCAAGAACACCAAAAGACGGAAGACCAAAGACATCACATGCCCACAAAACACACGAACATTACATATACAATACAAAAAACTAAAGCACTAACAGTGTGAATTCTCAATAAACAAAAGTGACATCAGGTGCCCCGGAAGGGTAAGCATGTCCTGCTCTGTGCACAATATCCGTCACACTGTCAGTGAGTCAATCGAGGGTAAAGTCAAAACCGGTAATGTCAAATCAGGGAATACGCGAATCTAGCTGAAAATGTCAGTTTTTATTTGTGACACTGACATTTCATATCTATCTATGATGTGGTGGGGGCCATAGAATTTCTGAAGGGGAGAAAGTAACAAAGGCTGAACATATCCCTGACTCAGCAGTTTTTGTGACGGTGCTTTTGCTCTTTCCACAAAGTCACTATATGTACTGCACACTCTACAGTAACGAATTAATTGTGAAATATATACTCCATATGCTGGCGATGCAGGTATATTGCTGCAGAGAAAGGGAAAGTTCACAATTGGAAAGTCAAAATCATCACGTTTGTCATATAATCTAGATTTCAGACGTCCATGATCGTCAATGTATAACAAAAGGTCAAGGCATGAAGCAGAATCGGGTGTATCGGTTTGACACCCTGTAAAGGTGTAAATGTAAGCCAAAATAGTATCCTAGGAAATATTATCCAAATAGAACAAATGTTTTTGATATATCCATGAGATTTATTTCGTCTGGAGTTTATTTCACCAGGTGAGCAGTTAATACTTTCCAGCTGGAGATTATTTCACCGGGCGAACTATGAAATTTGTTGAATGCTCCTTTGGACTTATTTCTCGGTGGATAATTTAAACTTTTACATAAACATTACAAAATTTCTATCAAAAGGAATTATCAAGCTATCTCAATTAACAATTTCGTTAATACTCACTGATTAATATAGTGTTATAAGTTATCAGTTAAAAAGATAAATTTTATAAACAAATATAACTTCACAAATAGATTTATTTATTTTCTTCGTAGAATCACTACCTGTCTGATTTTCGATGTAACTGTTTTCTGTACTTACATTTGTTTATAAATTTATGTTCTTAGTTATTTTTCTAAACCAAAAGAAATATTCCAATAAAATTCAAACCGTATTGAAACAGGTAAAATTCATTTAAGATATCGTCCAACATCAATCAATGAGGAAATCTTTTTGAAGAAAAATTGAAGGAAGCTGTAGAGATGACACCAAAGCCATTTTCTCTAGAGGAATACATTTTCAGTATTTATTTGAAATTAAAAAAAGAAACTGACATTGTTGAGGTTCGTTCTCCAGAACAATGTAGAAAAAAGTACCCAACAAAAAATTTAAACTCGAGTAGGACTTGACATACATTTTTGTTCGGTGCTTGCTTTGCTGATGTAAAAGTTTAAAAATATGCATTAACAATAAATACATAATAATCGTCTTTCTGGACTATGTGTACAAGTCTGGCAAATTTTGCTATTGAATGTAATAGGTATTTTGACCTGACAACATAGATATTTTTAGCTCACCTGACCCAAAGGGTCAGTGTGAGCTATTGCCATCACTTGGCGTCCGTGATCCGTCGTCCGACATTGACCGTTGCCAAAGCGGTTAAGGGAAAGAATATATCTCGTATCTTCTCATAATGATAACATACTTGCCGTGGTTCGCAAGGATCAAAATATACTTTATACTTTAATACTTTAATAAAGAAATGCACAATTTACGCCCAATTAAGGGCCAAAGGCATATAACAAATAAAAGTGACAATATACATTTTAAACAAACATGCATATAAAGCAAATGAAATTAAATGCCCCCTGTCCTCAGTTCTAGCGACTGCTTTAAAAAGGAACCAAGCAATTTCACTTGTTGATTAGTAACCGGATTTAGGACAATATTAAGTATTTTGTTTTTCTCTAAGTTTTTGTCTATATTGAATTTTTGTAAGAAAGTTTCTCTTAAATCTTTATTTAAATTACAATGAAAAAATAAATGGTTTTCATCTTCTAGTACTTTGCATGTGTTACAGAGTCTATTTTCTCGCGAAATTTTTTTATATCTGCCACAAATACTATTCTTCCAGACGTCCAAGATAAAACGCCCATAGTTTGACTAACTTAGAATTTACCGTCTTAGCTATTGCCGTTGGGTTGTAAGGGGAAATGTAAGTTTTAAGACCTAGCGAACTTAAAGTTTTGATAAAGCGTGTTGATGACAAAGAATTGTCCATTTAAGTGGTCACATCAAATTGCCCGCGTATGTTACATTTAATCACTGAAAGTCAACTACTAGTCAATTCCTTTGGTCGCTCTGGGGTACGAATAATTGGACAAACCTTGCCATACAAAGAGTTAGAACAATGTATACAACCTTGTAAATGAATTAACACTGAATGAAACCCCATCCAAATCGGATAAATAATAAAGATTCCACATTCAAATACGTGAAAACACCCAATTTAACTCCCTCTAAGCCCCCCTTTTTTGAAACAGGCGGGGCCAGGAACATGAAATTATTACTAGGGCTTAAACATGTGCTAAGAAACATCATATTTAAATTTGAAAATGATCCGTTGACTGGAACCAATGGTATGCTGTCCAGACACGAAAATATACAATTTTACTCCTTTTTGGTCCCTTTTTCTAAAACGGGTGGGGCCATGAACCCGAAATTAAAACCAAGGCTTAAGCTTATGCCAAGAAACCTCATGTTAAAATTTGAAAATGATTTGTCCACTAGAAACAAAGTAATGCCAACGCCGACGACTGCGCAAAAACATACGAAGACAACATTTTGCGGTCGTATAAAAATATGTCTCCATTGAGTATCCGGTCGAAGATTGGTACTCGGTTATCTTGACTTGTGGGTAGAAGGCGACACAAGAGAACGCAGATAGGACATTATCCGATCAAGAGTAATATACAAGTGCCGGGAAAATATACTAAGAGTAAAATAGAATATTTTCATTTAATTTTCACTATAGGAAGAGTATCGGATAAAGCCAATGATACAATCAGCAATTCAAATATTACTGCTGCCTATATTTTATTATTACGTTTTCGAGGTCTTTCAACAATTCAACAAATCGAATTATTCGGCCGATTTAAAACATTGGGTTTTGGAATCCATGGAATAAGCCTATTTTTCGTTGCCATCCAGCTTTTTGACCTTTTTCAGAAATCATGCCTATTGATTATTTTGCCGTTGAATGTTTAAGTCTCGAATATCTTCATCTAGTGAAGGAGCATCTTGTTGAATTGGGAGTTTACTTTTATTTTGTGTTTGGTAAGACATCAGAAGAGTAACACATTTAAATTAATTTGTTTTTAACTTTCTTAGACTTTTTATTTCTTTTTGAAGCATATGTTCTTGAATGTTCCCATTACATTTTCATGTTGTTTGCACGCATTTTTTGCTAATTTTAATAATTTAGTAATTAATTTGCTTCACATTTTTTCCCTAAATGGTTCCATTATATTTCGGTTTTGTTTAAAATTGTTTATATTAATGTATACATTTTTTGTAGTTCTTTTCAATATTCAATTGTATATCTGTTTTCTAAACTATTCAATATATTCAAATACTAGTATACGCAATTCTTTTTGATAAATTTCAATGATCTCGCGCTTCAGATGTGAACGTTTCTCAAGTTTATACCGTTAATTAAATACTTTTCTCTAATTTCTGTCCTGTTTTCACGTTTCCTGAGCGGTTGGAGAAATATGTTTCTCCTGTCTAGAGAGAATGTTGTTCTCGGCAAGTGATTGGATGCTATTCAATTATGACGTCAAATATGTTTGCCGTTTTCCGACTTTACCATTGTGACGTCATGAAAAAAGGCGACCATGCCTGNGGGGGGGGGTCATGTTTTTGCTAAAAATCTCCTTGAAATCATTAGAGGAATAAAATCCACAACCGTATCTCGTGAGAAACGACATTTCTACACTCTCGATAGTTAAATTTTCAAATATTTTAAACGCTCGGCAAGCCTCGCGTTTAAAATATTTGAAAATTTAACTATCTCTAGTGTAGAAAGGTCGTTTCTCACTCGATGCGATTGTGGATTCTATATCTCTTATCTGTTTATCTAGTACAGATCCCTTGGTTATTGTAAGAACTTCACAGGCTTTTATTATACAACAGCGTGAATCCTTCGTCCGTATTCCATGGCGTACTTTATTTTGTTCTGCTTATAAGACATGTAGCATTGCTTTGCAAGAACATAATGTTTCAATGAGCAGTGATTGAAAACCTTCTATTCTTGGAAATGATTTTTTTTCATTTCTATCTGATAAGACATATCTTTAACGGGCACATTTGCCGTACACGTTACAAATAAAAAATTAAGATACAATTTAAACGAGGTATCAAATTTAAGGAAAATGATCAAATTTGCTCTTAATGCCCATTTCAAGAGTATTCCTTTTAAGTATCAATGTTTAAATTACCATATTTGGCAAAAAATTGAGTTTTTGAAGTAATAATTTTAAAATGAAAATAACTTTCGCATCTTTAAAGGTAGCTGAATTCTGTTTGCTTTATCTGAAAGATCCATTAAAATACAACAAAATCGTGTCTCAGATTTTTGATACAAAATCTGGTTTGAAAGTAAATGAAATTTAAATTTTAACTTAAGAAATTTTGCTTTTTCAAAATTTAAAATTAATTTAATTTTAAACCAGACCTTGTACTAAAAATCTGAGACACGGTATTGTTGTATTTCATGTCATTTCATCTGATACCTTCAGGGTGGAAACACGAAATTTAACATTCGACTCTAACGATGATAAAATTTTAAAATCAATAAATACTCGACATGTATTTAACTTATTTTTACATATAACTCAATAACATCGTTATTTAGTCATTTATACTATAATTCTAAAGGGCAAAACAAAAAATGTATTAGTTTATTTACATTACACATTATTTTTTGATACATGACGCAAAATTTGTATCCTGGACAAACTTTCATCAAGAGGTTGTGTTCTTGGGACATTATTTCATGTGAAATTCTATCCTTTGGGCATTATTTTACAGAGGACAAAATTTTATGTTACAATTCATATTGTTCTTTGACTAAAATAATGTATAGTGACACTACAAGGACTTAATAACTCCTTCGTATTTGATCCGGAAAACGTGTTCAGGTAAATTATTTTTCACGCTCAATGTATACATGTAAAATATTTTTGACATTCAGTGTACTGAAACAATATTTTGCACGACTCCAACGATTTTGTCGCCAGCGACATTTGTATAGGTCGTTTTTGACAATCAGCAGAATATAAATCCGATATCGGCAACATCTACACATTCAATTAAAACATGTTGGATTGTATAAGGACAATTGCATGGAATACATTCAGGTCGATCATTACTTTTGGGGATAAAACTATGTGTTCTTCTAGTGTGTCCAATACGACATCCCGCCGTGCGCGGTCCCGGCTGAAGAATAGGCCCGCAGCATCCTCTGAGCTTGGAGTATGAGCCATCCTAACAGAGGACCCCGAAAAATAGGACCCAGTATCTCCGGCTTGCGGGGTGTGACCCCTCCTAAACGGAGGCTGACCCCGAGGGTCCCGGGATATAGAAATAGGACCCATTCCGTGGTTGTGCGGGATTAATAAATAACCCATCTTTCGGATGGGATGTAAACTCAGGTCCACGTGTTGGAAGAAATGCCACGCTTCCTATACGTTAAAGAACCCTTGTAGCAAGCTCTTTTTGGGGTGGTCCGTAGGTGATCGGCTACAAGGCTAAATTCCCCGCCCTTGACGATTTCACCCTACTTTTCCAGTGGCAGTCAGAATTTCCCGTCCCATGGCCATTTCCATACCCCAAAGTGAATATTTATCAACAAACTTGTTCTCGTCTTGATATAGCTGAAATATTGCTGAGTAGACGTTAAACAATATTCAATCAATCAATCAACCAATACGACATCGGGTCAACACTACATGTTCCTGTTTTTACCACCGGGACCGACTTGTTTACCGACGTCTGACTGAATTCCATGCAGTTTATTATTTATTTGCAGATCCCATATGGCCTGCCATAACTTTAAAATGTATTTAACGATTAAAGTGTACAGTTTTAGCTCTGGATCTTGGTGCCTGTTCCGTGAATATGAATATTTGAATGTTGAAAAATGTAGAATAATCCAGCAACATGTTGACCCTTTCTGATGTCCATCAGATATTGGAAAACTGCAACAAAAAAACTTTCTTCATCATTTGGGTCTTTTAATGAGGACAAGTTCAAAAATTGGACCCTTCTACTGTCAATGTATGCATTAAAAGGAATTTTGCTAGATGACTATTAAGACTGTTTGAGAAAATTCTTTTTAGCTTGTCGTAGACTTTGTTTTATATGTATATCTACTGCTAAGCCAAAGTTGACTTTTGATGGATTTTTGGATCCAATAAAACTAGTTTAACCCCGCCGCAGCAGGTTTGCGCCTGTCCTAAGTCAGGAATTTATTAAGCCTTTGTGTGTTTTGTCCTTTTTCTAGTTAGTTTACTTTATGTCTATAGGAGTCTAGGATGATGTTTATTTTGCTGGACTTGATTGCTCTTTGTTCAAGGGCCGACTCCGACCTGCCGTTGGGTGTGGGGTTTTCTCACCGTTCATTGAAGATCTTATGGTGGCTTTGAGTTGTTATTACTCCCATTTTGGTCGTTGTCTCTTTGACACATTCCCCGTTTCCCTTCTTTTTTCTATTTTGTGTAAGATTTGAAAACCTATATGGTCAACAATTTGTAACTCCCTATTGATTGTATAATGGACTTCCGTCCTATTTATTCTTTTTGGTTATTCAGTTTTGAAAGGGAACGTGGAATTTTGGGATCCTATAAAACCAACAAAAAGAATATTGAAACCCAATTAATGAGAAAGTTTTTGAATGAAACATCGGCGAGAGAAGAAGTTGAAATGAATAAGAATTTTGCACCTGTTTTTTGATGAATTATGTTGTACTGTATTTTTAGTCTCCAATATGGTCCTTAGGAAACGAGGGATGTATAATTTAAGGATCATTCAGTTTTTTTTTTTCAATTGGGTCTATAAAGTATATAGTTATATAATCTTGACTTAACTACAATTCCACAAGACTCTCATGATTATATTCGACATTTTGTAGGAAAGATTACATATTATTCGGAGTGAAGTCAAACAACATGCGTTAAAAGCACAAGAATGTATGATGGAGCGATTGAATAACAATACTAATATATTGCAGCTCAAACAAAGCGATTTTGTTTATGTATGCAAAGACTCCACGGGACCAGGGTTAAAGTTTAAATATAAGTTTTCAGGGCACTATGTAATTGAGAAATGCAACAGTGCTCATTTTTTTTTACATTGAAAGACTCTCAACAAACCAATGTTTTCCTAATAAAATACGTTATAATACACTGATAATGGCATATGTAAGGAAGCCGAATCCATCCAATTATTTCTTCGATACAGTTGTCAAATGTGACCAACACATATCGGAAAGGGGGGTAATAAAAACAAGTGCCACTGATTTGTTATCCCAAATAAAAGTCAGTCAGGTATTGTAGTGAATAGGGACATTCAAGTTAGCCCCACATCTGACCCGGAGAATGAACAAGTGAGTAATGATAAATCTCATCTACGTCGATCGTACCGACAGCGACAAAAGCCAATTAGGTTTCGTGATGAAAACTTTACCAATTTTGGCAATGAAAAAGACAGTGCAGTAAAATCCGATACACCTTTTCAAATTAAAC
Source organism: Modiolus philippinarum (assembly GCA_002080025.1). NCBI lineage: Eukaryota > Metazoa > Mollusca > Bivalvia > Mytilida > Modiolidae > Modiolus > Modiolus philippinarum. The sequence goes on along the minus strand of MJUU01003497.1, from coordinate 29,522 downwards.
GCATTCCAGCAAGACGTGATATCTGGCAAACCAAAATACTAAATACATCCTCATCCTGTCGGGGAAATCTTGATATTAAATCTAAAAGCTAGTTGAAAAACGACCGCTTTGAGCAACATGTTTTAGGTTCTGTTAACTGAGTGTGTGATCGAGTTATAGTATATGAAACCTATTGTATTGCAAAGTTCATCTCTAAATCAAGAGTACGGATTGTATCAATAAATAAACAGCTATGTTTAACATTATGTATTCTGAGATTATCTCAAGAAATGATTTCGCTAAGTCATCTAATGTATTTAGTGATGTGAGAAAAGTATTCTGAAATGTAATTTCTGTGATGATAGGAATTAATGGAAAGAGTTGAATTCACCCTTGATGAATAATTGAGTGTGACATTTTTTTTTCTAAGTGGGGGCATGTAATTTATATGAGGTTGAAGTTGTGTATTATTAATATTGGGTACGGGACTGCTCTGGCATGTTTAAGATTGATCCAGGTAAACAACGATGTGAACGGATGAGATGTCATGTAATGATCTATGTACAGATGTAAATATTAGTGTTTAGAAGAAGCCGGTTTTTCTTATAATAGTTCCCCAAATAAAAGGCAAGGATATTGCAATTATCGGTGTACCTTCAATACTGGTGGGATGTCTCTTTATGGTGGTAATTCAGAGTCTAAAAGGGGGGGGGTCTTTGGTTGCTCGTATTCTGTTGAATGATCAATTACGACTTTTACGACATTTGGAAAAATAAGTAGAGTACCTGCGAGTAAATTCCTGCCGATCAGAAAGGCTCGTTAATAAATACTTGCTAGCAGTTTTCACTGCTCTGTGTCTTTAATTGCAGGTAGACTGTACAGTTTATATGTGTTACCATTTTTGTCTCTTTTTCTTTGTTACAATATATAGTCTACTTCTTTCAACTTCTCTTCTTTTATTTGTAAAAATCTTTTTTTCCTGTTGATCACTCAGATTTTTCATTTATTTTTGATTTTCCTTACATGCCTTTCAAATATTAAACTTTTAAGAGTCTTGGATCACAAAAGCTTACTCAAAGACCCTTCAGTATTTTTCATTGATAATAGCTGTAATGTCTTTTATTTTAAATCATGTCTTATTATATCCCTGTGAGTTTTTTTAGCAACATCCATATTTCTGTTAACTGTTTCTTTTCACATTTTCACAGTTAAGGAAAAATGGACAAGTATTTACTGTTAATATACAATTGATCAAACAAATGAATACTTATTCAGGAGATAAAATTAAAAAAAGCCTTGGAATGACTAACCCAAAAGCAAAATATTTTGACAATATTGTTGATGACTGGGTAGACCTGGACAATGATGCAGAATTTTTTTAAAGGACATGAAAGTGGTGAAAATCTAAAATAAATGAAGTAGATAAATGAGAAATTATTGTAAAATTGATGATCAGTTACCATCAACACCTGTAAGACCATCTGCTTCAAAACATCAGCAGACATCACGAGATGACGAACCACTGCCTAGCTTCAGTAGTCCCTTAATAAAAAGGTCACTCACACCTGGTAGACCTAACACATCTATCAGCTCACATGTTTCAAGGTCCTTAACACCAACTAATATTCATGTATTATGAATATTCATGAATAATTCACGTTCATGGTAATAACAAAATTACCGAACAGAGTGGTCAAAAGCCGAAGTTCATGAAACAAAAAGACAAATAAAAAAAGGCAAAATTGTCGACCGCAATGGCCCTGACTTGGTACAGGCATTTCAAAAGAAATGGTGGGTTAAACCGGTTTTATAGCTAGCCAAACCCCGCCTTCCACTGCATCAGTGTCCGGAATCATATTAGAGAGCTAATTGCTTATTGTTATATACCTTAAAATATTCATGCTAATACCAAACATCTGTACCCCCATAATATTTATATTTATTCTAGTAGATTCATGTGAAGGATTATTCATGTTTATTCATGGTGCCATTTACCATTCATGATTATTCCTGAATATTCATGAATAATTCATGAATACATGTTCATGAAAGCAGGGGAAAAATATTAAGAGCACTGTACAATTACGTAACTATGTTTTACATTGTAATAGGGACTGTGTAGATGAAATTTCGGTTCGAGACTCAGAAGAGGAAGAGGCTGATTGATTGATTGATTGAATATTGTTTAACGTCTAATCAGCAATATTTCAGCTATATCAAGACGAGAACAAGTTTGTTGATAAATAATCACTTTGGGGTATGGAAATGGCCATGGGACGGGAAATTCTGACTGCCACTGGAAAAGTAGGGTGAAATCGTCAAGGGCGGGGAATTTAGCCTTGTATCCGATCACCTACGGACCACCCCAAAAAGAGCTTGCTACAAGGGTTCTTTAACGTGCAGGAAGCGTGGCATTTCTTCCAACACGTGGACCTGAGTTTACATCCCATCCGAAAGATGGGTTGTGTATTTATTAATCCCGCACAACCACGGAATGGGTCCTATTTCTATATCCCGGGACCCTTGGGGTTAGCCTCCGTTTAGGAGGGGTCACACCTCGCAAGCTGGAGATACTGGGTCCTATTTCTATATCCCGGGGTTCCCTCGGGGTCCTCTGTTAGGATGGCTCATACTCCAAGCTCAGAGGATGCTGCGGGCCTATTCTTCAGCCGGGACCGCGCACGGCGAGGAAGAGGCTGAGGCTAGTCGCCCAAGTAGCCCGACACCAATGACTGAGGATATTGAACTTATATCAATAACTTTTATTAAACGCACAAAGAGGGATGCCACGGGACAGATAGCCGAGACCAGAAGTGAGCACCATTTTGACTTTAGCCCCCACTTTGATCGTAGGAAGATGCCATGGAATGATTACGTTAAATATATGTATGGAGACGTCGACGAATACAAAAGTGAAGTTACACTTCGACCGGTAGTCTATGAAATGAAAAGTGATTGAAGGATTGATTGATTGATTGATTGATGTTTTACGCCAACTTCAGCAATATTTCAGCTATATTGTGGCGAGAACTGTTGGGTTTATTGAAAAATTCTAATAAATACATAAAATATTAATATAAAACCATATAGCTTTATACAAGTAAAACAAATGTGTAAAATGTTAAAAAACATAATAGTAAATTTTTGGTTTAACAATAACAATATTAGAAATTAGAAACTTATTTCAAATTGATCTATTTAAATCTTACTAAATAAATTGATTGCTTTTAAAAATTGAACGATTTTGTCGCCTGCGACGTTTGTAAATAGGTCTTTAAGACAATCAGCAGAATAAAAATCACGCCTGATATCGGCAACATCTACACATTCAATTAAAATATGTTGAATTGTATAAGGACAATTGCATGGAATACATTCAGGTCGATCATCACTGTTGAGGATAAAACTATGTGTTGTTCTAGTATGTCCAATACGACATCGGGTCAACACTACCTGTTCCCTACGGTTTTTACCACAGGAACCAGTTTGTTTACCGACGTATGACTGTATTCCATGCAGTTTATTACAATTTGATTGTCGGACTTAAGAGAAAATTGTACATAATGGAGTAGTTATAAACTATTAGCGTTTATTGTTACTTAGATTTTCTTTAGTTTATTTTTTTATTACCTGTATCATTTAAAATTGTATTTTGTTTTGGGTCCTTTTTATGGCACTCAAACCCAGGAATGGCTTGGGTCCTTAGTTGGCACCCAAGTCCATCCATGTACATAACTTACCTAGAGTCCTTTGTGGTATTCTAAATAGTAAAAAATTTTTTATCGTCATTATTTTGGTGCTATTATGAAAGTTATTCCATCCATTATGTGTTCGCCATTCCTACCTCTTCGGTTTTAGAAAGTCATGTGTATGATTTGGATGTTGGGATCATGAGACCATTGATTTCCCAAGCAGCAAGACCACCTAATTCTATTTCTGACAAGTATGATGAAATTAATTTCTACATACAATATGCTTTGATTTTGGTCAATAACTTAAGTTCTACTTGACCAATCTTTAATGGAATTTTAACACAAGATTCCTTGGCACAACACAAACGGGTCTACTTGTTTTGGGTAGTTACTTGGCACAAAACAAACGGGTCTACTTGTTTTGAGTACTGTGGCCCTTACATTTTTAAAAAAGGCCAAAAAGGACCTAATTTGTGTATTTGCATGTATTTTGATGTAGAACATTTACAATTTTGATAGGGTTCCTATCATTATGTTCTTTACAAAATTTCTTATCAGGAGTATGTCAACAGATTTAAGGTCACATATTGATGCAGTTTTTTAATTGATTCCTTAGAAAAATGAACATAGTGCACAATTATAAGATTTTTAAAAACTTTCTTCATTTCCGAGTTAAAAGGGTCCAAAATTGCAATTTTATTAAGTACCTCAATTTTTATTTTTCATCGGATTTAGCATAACTCTTACAATTTCTGAGCTATAAGGGGCCAAATGGGACCAAAATTGTACTTTTACAAAGTACATTAAAACTTATCTTTCAATTGATTTTGATGGGATTCCGGTTTTTTGTCCAGCATTATTTTGTGACAGCATTGCATTGAATGTACACTTATTCAACATGCGGTCGTATCATGCGCTCTTTGCACAGCCGTTCATTATTCGTGTTAAAACAAATGTTCGTGGTGGGCCCAAAAAATTAAAGAAGTTAGAAAGTTGGAAGGGAATACCAGGTCAACGAGTTTTGCTAAAGGTAGAAATGGGTAGGAAATTATTTATAAACAGATGCATACTCTGGTGACAGATCTGGTGTAGTTCAATGTGAAAAGTGTGTAATTACGATATAGTTTTCAATAATATTTTACATTTCTTAACAAATTTGTGTAAGAAAGACCTTCCCAATGTTTTGGCGTGACCTGCACAAAGAGACTTGTGTCGAAATGTCCATCTGAGAAACAGAATTGACAATTACTTCGATATATTATTTAGTTTAATCAAATAACAGAATTTACAATTACCTCGATATATTGTTATTTAGCTTAATCAAATCGCATTATTGACAATTACTTCGATATATTGTTATTTAGTTTAATTAAATCACAGAATTGACAATTACTTCGATATATTGTTACTTTAGTTTAATCAAATCACAGAATTGACAATTACTTCGATATATTGTTATTTAGTTTAATCGAATCACAGTCTTCGTAATTTTGAAATAGGTGGGTTTTTCGTTTTAAGACTGAACAGATGACGAAAAACACAAGGAAACACTTTTTTGCTAGTAACGATCATGTAAGTTGAATCGGATAGGATATTTAAAATCCTCGTTGTGTTAATATTTGTTGTCCTACAATGTTATTGAATTTAACGATTTTAAAGATTGATTGATTGTCCAGTTAGAGTTTAACGTCCAGTGAGCAATATTTTAGCTTATCAGGACGAGAACAAGTTAATCAATCCAAGAAAATTGTTAGTTAAAGAAGAAAGAAATAAAGGAGGAAGGGACACCCTGAGCAATGACCTTTGATTGCCACTGGAAAGGGGGAGAAATGTGTAGGGGCGTCCAGTTAGAGTTTAACTCCAGTGAGCAATATTTCAGCTATATCAGGACGAGAACAAGTTAATCAATCCAAGAAAATTGTTAGTTAAAGAAGAAAGAAATAAAGGAGGAAGGGACAACCTGAGCAATGACCTTTGACTGCCACTGGAAAATTAGCCTACTATACGACACCCATTGCGTCTGCTCTCTTTAGAGAAATAAAAAAAAGGAGGAAGGGACAACCTGAGCAATGACCTTTGATTGCCACTTGAAAATTAGCCTACTATACGACACCCATTGCGTCTGCTCTCTTTAGAGAAATAAAAAAGGGGTCTTTATACTGCATGGGGCGTTGGCGTTTCCCCGCACAGTTTGGCTACAATGGTTCGTGGTCAGGCTTTCCGCAATATGAACTGACTACTCCGCAAAGACAGGGCATTCCCCTATCCACCACTTTGGATGCGCCCGGCAGCTCTGTAGTCAGAGCCCTGAAAACCTATTTAGGTGCCGGAATTTTTAAGAAAATTTGGATATATCAACAATTTTAAAGAAAATAAGAGAACTTTGGAAAAGAGATTAATTCTACTTTTAAAGGTTTGATCAAAGCGGAAACAATTCGGTTCGAACGATGCACTAATAACGGATCAGATTTACAACAACAGAACAATATTTTTAAAGATCGCCTTTTACTTCGAGGATACAAAGAACATAAAATTGAACGAGCTTTTCGTGAAGTCTCACTTATAAACAGGGAAATTACGCTGAAATGTAAACAGGATAAAAAATTCGGGAACGAATGTCCACTAGTATTTTCTACGAGATACACACCTCGAGCTTAAACTACTTAAGAAAACTATTTTAAAACATTGGAATGCATTAAGAGCAGATGAAGAAGCAAATCTTCTGTTTGACATTAAACCAATATTTGCATATGGGAGACACAACAATCTAAAAGACATTCTTACATCAGCTACATTAAAGTGAAAATATCGAATCTTAAAAAAGTAAAGTATACAAGCTAGCTCTTATCTAAAACCAGATCACTAGGTGTAGAGCCCCTTATATGACGATCTTCATAATATATTATTACTTGACAGATCTTACTACCTTATATAGCAACTTGGCTTGGGCTCCTGATGATGAACATGGCCACGGCCAATTAGCAAAAGTCTAATTAGTCGAAATAGATGTTCGAAACACTTAGATTCCGGGATTGGATTTGATCTCGTTTAAAATAATTTTTGTTGGTATATTGAAATTTCATGTATATACTTTAAATACAGGTAATGGCTTTACGATATATGAAGCCGTTTTGTTAAGGTGTCTGCAGGGTATTAATTTCCTATTATAGAATTTTGTAAAATTTTCTGTGTAGAAACATAATTGTATTATTGTCCAAATGTTAAATAAAATTTGGGGGTCACCCTGCATTTAAGCTCAAAATCTGAAATTGAAAATTTCAGGATTTTACATAGAAATGATAGGGAAAATGATCATATGAGAGTATAGTTTGAAAAATCTATTATAGAATTTTTTCATACTTTGCATGTGTTTAATTACCATTATGTAGTTTACATATAACAAATAAAAATTAGGGGTCACCGTTGAAATAAGAGAGAAAAATTGCAAAATGTTAATTTCTCTAGTGATATCTTTGTTAAAATATTTTATCAAATTATCTCCCTTGAATAATTTCTGTGTTCTGTAAATCCAGTAACAGATTTAAAGCTCATGTATTTTAACTCATGTTTTTGTAATGAAAATGTTATAACTAGAGGCTCAGACACTGAGCCTGTATCGCTCACCTGACAAAATGCGGAACAGCAGGATTTTTCGATGTTCTGTATGGTGGCCATGTTTTTTATAGGGCCAAAATAAACTTTGTTCTGTGCTGGCAGCCATGTTTTTCATTGGATCAGAACAAAATGAGCAATCTTTGTTAAGGACGTTGAGTTCATCATTCCTGTAAAGTTTGGTTGAATTTGCTTCGGCGGTTTCAGAGGAGAAGATGAAAATGTGAATTTCCCATAGGGCCAATGTTAAACTAAGATCCGCGCTGGAAGCCATGTTTTTTATTGGATGGAAACGAAATGAGCAATCTTTGTAAAGGACCTTCTATACATCATTCTTGTAAATTTTGTTTGAATTTGCTTCAGTGGTTTCAGAGGAGAAGATGAAAATGTCAATTTCCCATAGGGCCAATGTTAAACTATGTTCCGTGCTGGCGGCCATGCTTTTCATCGAATCGGAACGAAATGAGCAATCTTTGTTAAGGACCTTTAGTACATCATTCCTGTAAAGTTTGGTTGCATTTGCTTCAGTGGTTTCAGAGGAGAAGAAGAAAATGTGAATTCTCTCATAGGGTCCAATGTAAAACCTAAGTTCCGCGCTGGCGGCCATGTTTTTTATCGGATCGGAAAGAAATGAGCAATCTTTGTAAAGGACCTTACATACATCATTCCTGTAAAGTTGGGTTGAATTTGCTTCAGTTGTTTCAGAGGAGAAGATGAAAATGTGAATTTCCCATAGGGCAAATGTTAAATTATCTAATCCCTGCTGGCAGCCATGTTTTTTATCGGATCAGAATGAAATGAGCAATCTTTGTTCAGGGCCTTTAGTACATCAGTCCTGTAAAGTTCGGTTGAATTTGCTTCAGCGGTTTCAGAGGAGAAGAAGAAAATGTGAATTTTTCCATAGGGTCCAATGTTAAACCTAAGTTCTGCGCTGGCTGCCATGTTTTTTATCGGATCGGAAAGAAAAGAGCAATCTTTGTAAAACACCTTCCATACATCATTCCTGTAAAGTTTGATTGAATTTGCTTGAGTGGTTTCAGAGGAGAAGATGAAAATGTGAATTTCCCATAGGGCCAACGTTAAACTATGTTCCATGCTGGCGGCCATGTTTTTTATCGGATCGGAAAGAAATGACCAATCTTTGTTAAGGACCTTTAGTACATCATTTCTGTAAAGTTTGGTTGCATTTGCTTCAGTGGTTTCAAAGGAGAAGAAGAAAATGTAAATGTGAATGTTCCCATAGGGTCCAATGTTAAACCATGTTCCGTGCTGGCGGCCATGTTTTTTGTCGGATCGGAACGAAATGAGCAATCATTGTTAAAAACCTTTAGTACATCATTCCTGTAAAGTTTTGTTGAATTTGCTTCAGTGGTTTAAGAGCAGAAGATGAAAATGTGATTTTTCCCATAGGGTCCAATGTAAAACCTAAGTTCTGCGCTGGCGGCCATGTTATTCCTCAGATCAGAAAGAAATGAGCAATCATTTTTAAGGACCTTTAGTACATCATTCCTGTAAAGTTTGGTTGAATTTGCTTCAGTGGTTTCAGAGCAGAAGATGAAAATGTGATTTTTCCCATAGGGTCCAATGTTAAACGTAAGTTCCGCGCTGGCGGCCATGTTTTTTGTCGGATCAGAACGAAATGAGCAATCTTTGTAAAGGACCTTCCATACATCATTCCTGTAAAGTTTGGTTGAATTTGCTTCAGTAGTTTCAGAGGTGAAGATAAAAATGTGAAAAGTTTAACGGACGGACGACAGATGACGGACGCCAAGTGATAGCAATAGCTCACACTGACCCAAACACACTGACCCAAAGGGTCAGGTGAGCTAAAACTGATTAGGAATATAAATTTTAAATACATTTGAACTTTCTTTTCATTTTAAATAACTATTTTGTTAAATTTCTTAATCCTAAATGAACGATTATTAGACAAAAATGGCGGAATAATACCACTGAGACACATTAAGAACCAGTTTTAAAATACACAACTGACTGCGATTTTTCCCTTTTCAATCCGTGCTTGTTCAGAAGTTAAATCAAGAAGTACAATTTCAGTTTTGATAATGCGGGCTTATTTTAACTTATTGATTAAATATTATTTCAAATAAAAGTTTGAAAGTTTGTTGTTTGATGATGCATAGATAAAGGACTCCTTCATAGTTGCAAGGTTGTATCTCATTTCTAGAATCTCTTTCAGGTTTTGCTAAACACAAGAAAGATCCTCCTGATCTTCATTATCACTTGTACATTCAGATCTAATTGGCGAGTCCAAGATTTCCGGACTTTTTTGAGCACTTTGTATTTCTTCTGTATCGTTGATGTTCATTTTACTGAATAGTATCGTGACTTCTTTGTTTATTTTGTAAGGATTGGTTTTTGTACCAATGACCTTTGTACTTGGTCGTAGGAGAAAATAAGCCTTGTGGAAGGAAATAGTTTGATGCCACAAACGTCAAATTTCTGTATTTTATTGTATGTGAAAACCACCGATAGGATAAATGTCAAGGTTGAGAAGGATCACCTACAGAGATCTAAATGGGAGGCTACCCAATAGAGACGAACTCTATGATTTTTGTTAAAATAACTTTTGATATAAAATTTTCCATATTTCGGAATTTTCCCACTCCATCATCAGCCATTCGGGTTGATCTATTGCCAATCTTTTATAAGCGTAACACCGGTGAAGGTGAAACATAGGGCCCGTACACCAACCTCTCTATTTGACATTTGTTTTTTTTAATAGTAAATATAGAGTGACAACACCAAAATGTCCTAAAATTTGTAAGATTGTTTCTCATTTGATTGAATCAGTTTAAGGCTGACTTGTTTTTGGTGATTTTAATGTTGAACCATTGTTTTAATAGACATTTTTAATTAGTGTCGATTTATTTCCAACTTATAATACAGTCAACATCTTAATTTATATATTTGCTTAGTAATTGCCAATAGAGTAATTTAGATTTTAGGCATTTGAGATAATTCATAGTATAGAACTAGTACGGCTGTAATAGTAATTATTACACAGCAGCCAGAAACGCATGGCTTCCAAAGCATGACATAGCTTAACATTGGACCCTTTGAAAAAAGCATATTTTGACTATCTCCACTGAAGCAAATTGAACCAAATTTCACAAGAATAAATATGGGAGGTCCTTCACTTAGATTGCCCAAATTTTTCTGATCTGCCAAAAAGCGACAACAATTTTGAAGCCAGAAGGAAAACCCCTATTGGTTTGATATTAAGTCATATGTGAAGGCTACAGTCACCAACTCATTTAGACTTTATATGTTAAATTTTACAACAAATTTACAAAAGTCTGAATACAAAACTTTATTATTTTCAGCAGTTAATCATTCTAAATAACAAATGACGGCAATATTTGTTCAATTTGTGGAATATGAAATTGCAACTCTTTTGCAGTATCAATTTTTATCCTTAAAATTAACGAATATTTCTGTCATAAAGTGGTCAAATGCTAATCATACTTGATACATTATGAACAAGAAATTTTAAATTTCAGAGATGGGTTAGAGCATTCACGGATAAACTTTTCAACATTACAGTCATTAGAGTCACCACTACAAATGGTTTGGAAAGACAACACGGTAAATTGAAACAGGACTACTTGGCAGATACAAGTGACACCTCTTTGTCGAATATGCTAAAAATCATTGTTCAAAGATTTAACCCAAAGATTTAACCCAATAGAGTTATGATCAGTAGGTGAAGTATTTGGATACTAACTTGTTCTCGTCTTGATGTAGCTGAAATATTGCTCAGTAGATATTAAACAATATTCAGTCCATCTCAACAACAAAATGATTTTGTGCAGGACAAGAATTTGTTTTAATTTTTTTGGAGCTGCATTTTAGAACTGTTTGGAATGATTGTGTGTAATATTTGTAAGTGTGCAATGGATTTAGATGATATAGAATTGATGGCACATGCCTTACAGTTACATTTACGTGCATGGAGGGACATTCTTTTACATGGCGTTCCCAGCCTCTTATAGATCACCAACCAGCTGGAAATATTCTGACAACTGCAGCCTTTCTATTATCAGGCGGTACATTTTCAACTTTTGAAAACTTTGCATATACATTAAAACTTTAGTTTATAAGCCGACAATTTCTGAGAAAAAAGATGCATAAAGTTCTTTTTTTTTCAACCTATTTCATATATCAAAAGTTTGTTGTAAGCAGATGAAAATGCAGTTTGAATTTTGGAAATATCATGAGAAATACAGATTTTAGAATTTTTAAGGTTTGATAACTTTGTCACATTTCCGGCAAAAAATATGCACAAAAGTCCGACGACCGACGCAGGACGATTGATTGATTGATTGATTAATGTTTTACGCCACTTTCAGCAATATTTCAGCTATATCGTGGCGAGAACTGTTAAGTATATTAACTAATTAGAATAGTTATCTATTAAAAATGTCTATATAAAACCATATAGCTTTATACAAGTAAAAGAAATGTGTAAAATGTTAAAAACATAATAAAAGAAATTATGGTTTGACTAACAATATTACAAATTAGAAACTTGTTTAAAATTGATCTTTTTAAATCTTGCAAAATAAATTGATTGCTTTTAAAAATTGAACGATTTTGTCGCCAGCGACATTTGTAAATAGGTCTTTAAGACAATCAGCTGAATAAAAGTCACGCCTGATATCGGCAACATCTACACATTCAATTAAAACATGTTGAATTGTATAAGGACAATTGCATGGAATACATTCAGGTCGATCATCACTGTTGAGGATAAAACTATGTGTTGTTCTAGTATGTCCAATACGACAACGGGTCAACACTACATGTTCCCTACGGTTTTTACCGCGGGAAATGACTTGTTTACCGACATCTGCCTGTATTCCATGCAGTTTATTATTTATTTGCAGATCCCATTTGGCCTGCCATAACTTTAAAATATATTTAGCGATTAAAGGCTTCATGTCAGTGTAAGGTACTGGACAATCCGCCATCTCGTCATCTAGTGCATCCTTTGCTTCCTGGTCAGCAACTGTGTTTCCATAGATCCCCACATGACTAGGGATCCAAACATAAATGACTTCTTTGCCTAATGCTACAAGTGATTTGTAGAATTCGGCTATTTTCAAAATAATTGGGTGTTTTGTTTTTCGACTTTCAATTGCCAATAGGCAAGAAAGTGAATCGGAACAAATCATGAATTTATTTGATTGCGATAAAGCTACAAATTTAAGTGCTGAGTAAATAGCGTTAGCTTCAGCAGTAAATATGGAACTAGAGGATGGTAATCGGAGAGTTGCAGCACGGTCTCCAAAAACGGCTGCAGAAGCCACTCTGTCTCCATCCTTAGAGCCATCTGTGTAAATTTGCAAGTATTCAGGATGTTCAGATTTAATTCTTGCAAAGTCCTGCTGGATAACCAGAGGATTGGTATCAACCTTTTTGTGTTTGCGTAGTTCAAAATTAAATGTTGGTTTTGGGTTCAGCCATGGAGGTTTTTTGGGAGTTTCTATAGGAGCTATTTCATCTAAATTTATATTAGCAGATTCCAGGTGTGGTTTGATACGGAGACCAAAAGGTTGTATAACGTTTGGGCCTTTTTCGTAGTCAGCTTTGTGAAGAGGTTTGAAAACACAGTTGTGAGAAGGTTTGGAAGGATACGCTTTAAGCTTTGTTGCATATTGTAAACCAAGTTTAATACGTCTGTCTTCCAAGGATGGTTCATTAGCTGCAGCATACAGACTCTCCACAGGAGAAGTTCTAAACGCACCTAATGAGAGACGCAAACCTTGGTGGTGAACGGTGTCTAGTAATTTAATGTATGATTTACGGGCGGAACCGTAAATAAAACATCCATAATCTAGTTTTGATCGAATCAACGATCGATATAAATTTAATAAAACAGTGCTATCTGCACCCCAGTCGGTACTCGACACAACTTTTAAAATATCTAATGCCTTGAGGCATTTGTTTTTAAGCATTTTGATATGGGGGAGAAAGGAAAGTTTACTATCAAAGATTAAACCAAGGAACTTGGCCTCTTTTACAATAGTTATAGGGTTATTGTATAGTTTAAGCTCTGGGTCTGGATGCATTTTCCGCTTACAACAAAAATGCATCCCGACTGTTTTCGAGCTTGAGAATTTAAAACCATTTTCAACTGCCCATTTTTCGATTCTGTTTAGACAGACGCAGGACGACGATGACGACGTAAGACGACAGATAACAGTAACTTCTTCGCTATTTAGTCATAGTAATCCCTTTGTGTCGACTCTGCTCACAGCAGGCGACACAAAAATGGACTTCAGCCCATATTGACAAGGGAAGTAATAATAGCAGATACAAAATATTTTAATTAAAACATATAAAAGCAAAAAAAAAATCATTATCAATTATCTTAAGGAGCTGAAAAGACCTTTTATTTTTTTTTCTGAGCTCCAAAGATGTACTTTTATAACCTAACCCCCCCCTCCCCCCTTTCCACCCAAATATTTTTTATACGCCCGTCTTTGACGGGACGTATTATGGTATACCGGTGTCCGTCCGTCCGTCTGTCCGTCCCTCCACACGTCGCACTCTAACTAGAGAACGCTTTGAACATTTTTCTTGAAACTTTGCAGGATTGTTGGATATGACGGAAGAAAGCTCCCTATCGTTTTATTTTGTCGTCGGATTTTTCGTTCAGAGTTATGGGACTTTGATTATTTCAAAAAAGCTTGAAATTGCAGTTTTCGTCCACATGTCGTACTCTAACTAGATAACGCTTTGAACATTTTTCTTGAAACTTTGCAGGATTGTTTGGTATGATGGAAGAAAGCTTCCTATTGTTTTATTTTGTCGTCGGATTTTTCGTTCCAGAGTTATGGGACTTTGATTATTTCAAAAAAGTATGAAATTGCAATTTCTGTCTACACATTAATAATATTCTTTTATTTTAAGACATTACTACCCCTAAACCAATATACATTTTTGACTGTTTAACATAAGATGAAATAATTGATACATATCAGAAGTCCCTTGTTATGTTTGTTCATATGGAGTTTTTAATTTCAAGAATCATTTAATCAGTTTGCTTTAAAGTGGGGACGGGCGTATCATGCGCTCTTGGCGCAGCTGTTTATTATACCTGTCTAACTTAAATAACTCCTGTAAGCAGTTTCAAACATGGATCAAAATGTAGCCCTTGACAGTCTCAACATTTTAGTAGTTTTATCTTAACCTCTTATCTCAAAATAGTTTTTGAGATATATGACCAACTACTTCCTCACATGAGCATCTTTGAATGTACAATATCCGTAACAAAGAACCCCCCTCCCCTATATATATAGTGCTCGTTTTAACCAAACACTTCATTCTGAAATTTCAATTTAGAAGAAAGATGTTTGTCTCAATTGACATATATCATATAAAAACCCGTCATCTGGAAGTTAAACCACAGGCCTCCACATTTTATGACCAGGAGGCCCTGGAAAAATCTTAAGAAAAATAACAGATGATGCTTAAAGATTGCCATCACATAAAGACTGGATTTTCGTCAGACAAGTAAAGATGGGAGAACCAATTGGGGTTACCAAAAAGAAGGACAGATGGATGTCATCAACAAAAATCCAATATGTTGCAGAGGTCACAGTCGGAAGATATGGCGCCTCTGCTCATATAAAGACGGCCTATCCATGTTAGTGGGAGAAAAAATAGCCCTTACGGGCCACCAAAACAGTCCTTTTAAGGGCTGACAAAATATTTCAAAAAGAATACAGTTATTACAAAGTCATATCTTTTAATAAAAGGCTGTAAAATACCTAGCCACACAAATACACGTGTTTGCCAAGACCCCCACTACGTGGAAGTGACCAGGAGGCCCTGGAAAAAATCCTAAGAAAAATAACAGATGATGCTAAAAGATTACCAGCACATAAAGACTGGATTTTCGTCAGACAAGTAGAGATGGGAGAACCAATTGGGGTTACCAAAAAGAAGGACAGATGGATGTCTTCAACAAAAATCCAATATGTTGCCGAGGTCACAGTCGGAAGACATGGCGCCTCTGCTCATATAAAGACGGCCTATCCATGTTAGTGGGGAAAAAATAGCCCTTACGGGCCACCAAAACAGCCCTTTTAAGGGCTAATAAAATATTTAAAAAAGAATGTCATATCTTTTAATAAAAAGCTGTACAATACCTAGCCACCCAAATACACGTGTGTGCCCAAACCCCACTACGTGGAAGTGACTCTACATCGGTATCCTTTTTTTTTCCATACTCTTTCTCCAACTATATTCCAATATAAAACTGTACCTCAAGAACTCCCTTCCAACACCTTTTTTCTCGTCTGGTAGGCCTTTTTCTCCCAAAAATTGTTAATGCTCTTCTATATTTCTTTAATTTATACTTCTAATCCGAAGATAACTGTACCATCCCCTTTAACACATTATGGACAATTTCACACAAAGCCTTCAACTGCAATCTACTGATAGAGCAAAGCAAGACTTTTCTTTGACTTTTAGATGTTGCCTGCAATAACTTTAAAAAATCAGAAAACGCACCAAAGGTGCGAAAGCCAGTTATTTTCATGATTACATCATCGGATAGGCAAATAGTTGCATATCAACATATAAATTCTTTTATTTCAATCACAGATTTATAATGGAACTTTTGAGGAAGTTTGACTTTGTCCTAACTTGAACAAAAGTCAAAACATTCCAAGTTCCTTTCAAGAAAAAAACTTTGGGCAGGGGTTCTCCCTTAAAATCTAGTTTTTTATTCTATTATTGCTGAAATTGAAAGTGTGTATTAGAATTCCTTTTTTCTAATAATTTCAGTTTTCTAGTTTGGTATACATAGCAACCAAAATCTCCACTATCCATTGCAACTTATTTCAGAGCACCTCTCAAAAAAAAATTGGGCAGGGGTTCTCCTTATAATCCAGTCTATTTTAGATTTAGATCATTTTCAGACAGGCTGCATTGCTGTATCTACATCTGGTGAAAATTTTTACTCTGTAGCTGCTGATGAGGCACACGAGATGGAAATTAATTTGAAAACCAAGCAAGACATCAATTCTTTCAATCCCTCATTAACTGCTTTGACATACTATCTGCCATACAGAGCTGAAACTATACAAAATATGAAGTCTAAACTGATTGATTGATTGATTAGTTAGAGTTTAACGTCCAATGAGCAATATTTCAGCTATATCAGGACGAGAACAAGTTAATCAATTCAAAAAATTGAAAGTATCAGAAGAAAGAAATTAAGGTGGAAGGGACAACCTGGGCAACGACTTTTGACTGCCACTGGAAAATTGGAGAAATGGGTAGGGGCATGAAATTTAGCCTTCCATACGACACCCAGTGCGTCTGCTCTCTTTAGAGAAATATAGAAGGGGTCTTTATACTGCATGGAGCGTGGCGTTTCTCGACACAGTTTGGCTACAATGGTTCGCGGTCAGGCTTTCCGTATTATGACCTGACTACCCCGCATAGACAGGGCATTCCCCTATCCACCACCTGGGGACGCGCCCGGCAGTGAAATCTAAACTGAACCTAGAAGCAAATGGTCCCCAACATCACAGTGAAATGACTTCTCCTCATATAAAAGCAGAAGAGCTCAGTCAGAGAATACATGGCAAAATTAAAACAATCTATAGTTTTATTTAAGACAGTCGAAAACAATATTCTCTGTCATATATTTACTGAACTCATTGCCACAAAAGATCAAACCGATAGTCTGATGATTTAGAGTTTATGGCACAGAAGACATGAAAAAATACATTAAATATGAAAAAGAAAGGATGTGGGGTAAATACCAAGGAGACAACATCCAATATCCAGGTTAAAACGACCCAAAACAAAACATCTAGGGGTCACCATATGGTCTTCAACACAG
Source organism: Modiolus philippinarum (assembly GCA_002080025.1). Lineage (NCBI taxonomy): Eukaryota > Metazoa > Mollusca > Bivalvia > Mytilida > Modiolidae > Modiolus > Modiolus philippinarum. The sequence goes on along the minus strand of MJUU01003497.1, from coordinate 12,356 downwards.
TGAAGAACCTCACACCATATAGTAAGCCCTAAATGGCCCGAAAAGGTAAAACAGTGAATAAATCAATGGAAAGAAACCACATCCAATAACCTAAATATCAAGAAAGAAAAAATTTATAAGAAGACAAGGACAAGCCAATGACCAACATATTCCTGACTTTGGACAGGCGCAAAAATTGCAGTTTTCTTGGATCCAAACACTCCCCCTATGTGTGGTAAATGGCTAAAAATAAATACACAAAAAGACTCACAGTAAAAATCAAACTAGAAAAAAGTCCAACTTATCAAGACGAGTACCCTTACAATGAAGTACATAAAACATGAAGACAATACACACAGGTACTGTCCGGACAAATGCTCGCAGTTACTGACAGCTAGCTAAGGACATAACTTCTGTTGACTATGATATCAAGCCTTCTTAAATGTTTCCTTATTAAAGTAAATAATTTAACTTCAAAGCAGCCTGTAAGAAATGTAAAGACTTTCTCTGCTCAGAAAGTCACAGTTTACAAACAAAAGAAAGAAATAAAAGACAAACTGTAATTAGCTGTCTCCGCAAGGAAATGGTCTTTTTGAAGCTTACACATGAACCAGTATCAGAACTTGATCAGTTTCCCCTTCTACCTAGAGCCATTTCAGATTCCAATGGTACGCCGGAAAAAGACCAGAAGTCTTTGTCGTTACATTTCTTTAGGACTCTTTATAAGGGAGCATTTGTAAGTGTTCTGCCAAGTGTTGATGTTCAATTAATCACTTCAGTTATTTTAGAGGGGTATTCATTATTAATACACTACCACTGCCTATGCATAAAACATTTGAAGATTATGAAGATTTTCTGTTCTCGTGATGGGTTGTTAAAATAATTCCCAGTTAAAAGACATTATAAGTTCATATTGTTTTTGACCACCCAAACAGGCACAGAATTAGTCCAAAGGATATCGAAAGGACAAGACGTGACAAACAGAGAATCCAAGATATAGATCATCGGACAGTTGAAACTGACTCTTTATTGCCAAGCAATTGGAGAAATTTTGATAACTTTTTTTAGATTAGAAATCCTCAAAAATAGTCAAACTGGAGGCTAGGATGGGAGAAGATGGTGTCCCCACCCTGTGGCAACGCTGGTGGGACAGCTTTTGCTTAATGAAAGAATTGGAAACATTCGAAAAACAAAGTTCAGAAATGTTTATACCTTGCTGGTATTAACCTTATTTTAGAGAATGTGTTAAATTTCGCACTGTTCTTTCATATTGATGGCAAGATATCATATCTTCACTGTAGTGAACATGATCTCCAATTACCATTTTATATTCCTTGACCGCAGCTATATATGTAGCTAATGAAGTACCTTAACACAAGATCATTTTTGTTGTTCACGACTTTCATCAGGTGCTAGATATTTCTATACCTCTGATAGACGGTGTTTTTAAGTAGAAAACTGCAAACAGTTATCTTGTTCCCCATTAGCTTGCATTAGTTTGCATATGTTTTGTCCAAAATTCAAGTAAAACAATGCATCTCTGAGATTTACCCACTTACAGTGTGACAGGTACTGTATAGAGAAGGACATGCTTACCCTTCCGGAACACCTGATGTCGCCCCCCGGTTTTTATGGAGTTCACACCGTCAATCACTTTAGTTTTTTTTTTGTGTTGTCTGGTATATCATACTGATGCTTTTTAGTTTTGTCTTCGTTAATGTTGTTTGTAGTCCCCATTTGTCCTTGTTATTATCTTAATACTTAATAGATTTACAGAAGCTTGTCAAATCCTTCCCTTGGTACTGTTTGAGGGTTAGAGAAGTAACACGTACTAGGGAATTTATTTTTTTAATTGGGTTTGTCAACGGGCTAGAAAATGACATTAACCGATCAGCTTTCACACATATCTTTCAAAACCATAAATGAGGACCATAAGTATGATGGATGCTTTATGCTGGGCAAGACTAGCTTAGTCTTTAGGAGCACCTGCTGATATGATGCCACTCTTTTTTTAGATTTACACTGTTAGTGCTTTAGTTTTTAGTGTTGTATTTTAAGTGTTTGTGTAGTGTCTTCGGTCGTTCTTGCTTTTGCATTGTCTCTGGACTTATTTTTATGTAATCTTGTGCTTTGTTCCTTCGGTATTCTACTTTCGTAGTTTTATTTAGCAATGGAATTGAATCTTTGAATACCAATAGCCAACCGTTTCAAGAAACTAGAGGCTCTCAAGAGCCTGTATAGCTCACCTGCTCAATGACTGGCATAAACTGCAGCCCAAATTGACCCAATGTTAAAGTGTCTCATTTTCTAGATGTTTCAAAGGAGAAAATCTTTGCACATGTTTTCCCCATAGGGTTCAATGTAAAACAATGGTCCCCGCTTGCGGCCATCTTGGATGAGGTGCAGACTTGTCAGACATAATTTTTTAAGAAGACCATTAAAGGCCTATTGTGACCAAGTTTGATTCCAACTGACCAAGTAGTTTCAGAGAAGAATGTCTTTGAATGTGTTTTTCCCATAGGGTCCAATGTTAAACTATGTCCCCCGCTGGCGGCCATCTTGGAATACATGCAGACTTACCGGACACATTCTTCGATAGGTACCGACTATGGACAGTTGACACCAAGTATGGTTTCAATTGGGCAAGTAGATTCAACAGTTTCCACAGTAATTTAAAGCCCCACTTCCATTACAACCAATAGACCATATCCGAGTTCTGGTATTCAGATTCACCAGTTATTATTTGTCCGCCCTACGTCACAAAAGTGTCCGCCCCATGTGACCAACTTCATGACGTTTTAGGCTCTATGACGTGACGTTTTCTTTACTGTGACGTATTTTAAATCTAATGCCATAGTTCGGATATGGTCTATTTCAGACCATCATTCAAAAAAAATTTGGCCAGGGGTTCCCCTTATAATTCAGATAATGCATATTGCTGAAATCAAAACATTCCAAGTTCCCCTTACCATTAAAAAATTTTAGCAGGGGTTCCCCTTTATAATCTACTTTAAATATATTTCTTATATTGTGAAGAAAACTATGAAGCACAATACGACAATCAAGCTTACATTGTAAGTTATACAGTTGAACTAAGTCTCTCAAACTTTGGTAGCTGGAATACCACCAATATCTTGAACTGTATTTAAAAGTCTGATCATGTTTTAGTATATTTCTTTGTTTGGCTTTTTTCACAAAAAACATTCTTGCTAAGGACCACTTTCGACACCAGTTTTGAAGTCAAAACATCATTTTGTAAATTTTGTAAATGGCGGGCAATGACAATTTTCAACATCAGTTCTGAAGTCACAACATCAATATCTATTTGGAAACCAAATTTCATTGAACTTGGACAATGTTGAATTTTCCTGCCTTTTTTTGGCGGCCATTTTGAAAATGGCGTTTAACGAATATTTTCAACATCAGTTTTTGAAGTCGCAACATCAATACCTATTTGGAAACCAAATTTCATTGAAATCGGACAATGTTGAATTTGAAATCGGACAACGTTGATTTTTCCGCCTTTCTTGGTGGCCATTTTGAAAATGGCGGTCAACAAACAATTTTCAACACTGGGTTTGAAGTCGCAACATCAATATCTATTTGGAAACCAAATGTTATTGAAATTGAACTATGTTGAATTTCCCCGCCTTTTTTGGGCAGCCATTTTGAAAATGGCGGTCAACGATCAATTTTCAACACCACTTTTGAAGTCACCACAGCATGGCAAACATTTTATCAATTTACACTTAACCTTCATCTTCTATAGTTTTGGAAATAAAAGACGAAAAATATGAAAATTTTGAAAATTCTGTGGAAAAAAGGGCAATAACTCCTACAAGGGTTTTTGGATTTTCTCCAAAATTTCAGGGTGGGTAGATCTTGATATGCTGAACATTTTTGCAATTTAAAGTTGACCTCTAACTGCTGTAGTTTCTTTGATAAAAAATAAAATATATTAAAATTTTGAAAAATTTCCGGAAAAGGGGCAATAACTCCAAAACTGGTAATCAGATTTTCTTAAAAATTGCAGGGCGGGTAGATCTTGCCATGCTGATCACTTTTACTCCGTCAGATTTTTGATATCAGTAACGGTTTTCGAGTTATTTGCCAAAAACAGCAATTTACCCCTATGTGCTATTTTTAGTAACGGAAGCCATGTTGTTTGGTCCTCGGAATTTTGAAAGAGGATACCCTGGTGATGATTCAGGCCAAGTTTGATTAAAATTGGTTCAGCGGTTTCAGAGGAGAAGATTTTTGAAAAAGTTTACGACGGAAGCCAAGTGATAGCAATAGCTCACATGACCCTCCGGTTCAGGTGAGCTAAAAACGAAACAAAAAGCCATTTGCTATACAGTAGCTGTCGTATATATTTGATAACATACTGTAAACCTTTTTGTTGCATTATAAATATGTCTGCTACATTATAAGGATTTTCTCCTTCACTGATGATAAGGTATTACTTAATATGCTGAAGTTCTCCATTTATCCAGTTTTACATGATTTTTAAGCGGGAATATGGGATTGACAAATTATTTTCCAGGGAAATCGGGATTCAACATTAATTTTAACGGGAGTGAGGGATGAGACCCCCACCTACCCTTCCTCAGATATTGTAAGACTATCGAACTTGCCTTTATTGTATACAACAGTGATGTAGTATTGTCGTTATTGATAATTGATTGATTGATTGATTGATGTTTTACGCCAACTTCAGCAATATTTCAGCTATATTGTGGCGAGAACTGTTGGGTTTATTGAACAATTTTAATAAATACATAAAATATTAATATAAAACCATATAGCTTTATACAAGTAAAACAGATGTGTAAAATGTTAAAAAACATAATAGTAATTTTTTGGTTTAACAATAACAATATTAGAAATTAGAAGCTTGTTTAAAATTGATCCATTTAAATCTTACTAAATAAATTGATTGCTTTTAAAAATTGAACGATTTTGTCGCCAGCGACGTTTGTAAATAGGTCTTTAAGACAATGAGCAGAATTAAAATCACGCCTGATATCGGCAACATCTACACATTCAATTAAAACATGTTGAATTGTATAAGGACAATTGCATGGAATACATTCAGGTCGATCATCACTGTTGAGGATAAAACTATGTGTTGTTCTAGTATGTCCAATACGACATATTGATAATTGAAGATAACATTAAGGACAAGATGTTGTCTCTCATACTATGAACATAATGAGTGTTGATAATAGGAGTGGGGAAGAAATGACACGTTTAAACACTTATAAGGCTAACAATTTCCATCTATTGAAGCTGTAAAGTGAAATAAGGACCAGATGTTTTATCGTAATTGGAAATAAAAATCATGTAAGACTACTTAATTGCGGAGATTTGCTTCCAGTGAGCCGTTTTTTTTTTTATTATGATTGTCATCTTTTTTTCTGGCATTGTTTTCAAAAGATACTCAATGGTCATTATTATAAAAACAAAGCTTCATAATTTACGGGGGCTTTTTCTTCTAAAACTGTTCGACGATTCGTTTGGATCTGCTCTTGCTATATTAACTGTACATAGTAACTGTTCTCATTGTTGTTTAATTGAATGTGTTAAAACTTATTAAAGTGTTTGCAGCATAACTAACTATTTAACGCTGTCATTAGTCCATGGATTATCTATACGATCACTGTCAATAGTCCTACAGAGGCTATTTTGGTGCCTAGAGACCAGGATCAACCAGATATTGTCGCAGAAATGGTGAGCATACCTTTTGTTTATTCTCCCATAAAATGGCACAAAATAAAGAACTGACTCTTAAAGTTTGATAGTAATTTTGGTTGTAATTTTCAAGTAAACAAATGGGGGGATATAATGAATATTTTTGTAAAATAGAACTCTCTAAGGTTAGGGCCAGGAAAGTAGCACTAGCTAAATTCTAAATACTGGTAAAAATGTAAAGAAATGATTGTAAAAATAATTGTCACAACCCTCCAGGTTATGCTAACTATTGTAACAATAACTTAGCATGTAATGATAACATTTAGGTGCATCAAAAGAGTTGAGTACATTAAGATAAGGTAAATAAATACATGAACTCAAAACGACAATGGACTTGAAAGACGCTATATCAGAACTAACGGACAATTTTGAACAGATGGGACATGGTAGTAGAACTGACACCTCTGACGGGCCTAGACACTTCAACCTTCCCTCGGGACCCTCCCTCCGTCCCATCAGAGTCCTTGCCCAAACAAGATGCATTGGATGAGGATGACCCAAAAATGTGGGCCTAAACCGCACTTAATCAATTAAAAGCCCTACAGACAGCCGTGTCAGTCCCGCTATTTAGTATCGTGCAGACTTATGAGGGGGACCCCAAGCAATTTAAACAATGGATCAGAAATATAGAGCGGTATGCCCAAATGGCCAGGTTAAGGGATATTGATATTCCCCAGATTGTCCATGTTACTTGTGCAGGTCTTGTGGCTGATTACGTTAAAAGGTACATAGATGAGACTGAAAAAGAGCATAAAGTCCCCATTTGGCCAGAGTTAAAAGAGCTTTTACAGTCCCGATTTGCCGAGATCACTGACCAACAACAGGCCTTATCCCTCTTGCGCCGTACACGACAAACCCCAGATGATTGATTGATTGATTGATTAGTTAGAGTTTAACGTCCAATGAGCAATATTTCAGCTATATCAGGACGAGAACAAGTTAATCAATTCAAAACAAATTGTAAGTAAAAGAAGAAAGAAATAAAGGTGGAAGGGACAACCGGGGCAACGAGTTTTGATTGCCACTGGAAAAGGGGAGAAATGGGTAGGGGCAGGAAATTTAGCCTTCTATACGACACCCAGTGCGTCTGCTCTCTTTAGAGAAATATAAAAGGGGTCTTTATACTGCATGGAGCGTGGCGTTTCTCCACACAGTTTGGCTACAATGGTTCGCGGTCAGGCTTTCCGTATTATGACCTGACTACCCCGCAAAGACAGGGCATTCCCCTATCCACCGCCTGGGGACGCGCCCGGTTGCTCTGTAGCCAAGGCCCCTGAAAACCTATTCAGGTGCCGGGCAAACCCCAGATGAAAGTGTGCAAATGTTTGCTGGACGACTAATGAGAATCGCGGAGGACGCGTACCCCATCACATTAACTGATAATGACGAGACTACAACGTAACCTAATTCAGAGACAACTGGCTAATATCTTTTGTGACGGGTTATACCATGACTATCTCCGGTTGCGGTTAATGAGAAGCGAACCTGCGAATATAGAAGAAGCTATTAAACTGGCCATGAAAGAACAAAGTTTACGAAAACGGTTTACAGAACGGTCAAATCAAATTGGAAATGTTGATAACGATAAAACATTTCTCGGAAATCAGTTGTCTAATAATGCCTTTTCCAAGTACAATAATTTATACGGCAATCCTAATACTACGTGGCCGACGTTCAACCCTTTTCGCAGAGAACCGGCGCGTCAAATAGAACCGATGGAAATTATGCTATCGCTGCCAAAATGAAGAACAAAAATGCCCAAGTTGTAATAAACCCAAAACCCAACATAAGTCTAAAGAAATGTAAATCTATGCCGCTGGCGATAATGCAGATGAGCCTATGGTTATAAGTGACTCAGACGAAGACTCTGAAAATGATCCGGATTTGCATAAGACTGCACCAGTTAAAAAAGTAGTAAACCCACGCCCGCGTCCGAGACAATCTCCACGAGACAACTCAGGAGGCCCACGAAGGAAACAGACTAAGCCACTTATTAATCCCAATAGAAAAGAACAGGGTAACACAAAGCCAAGATCTGGGACTAGTTATGATGACTGGGTTCGAGGAGCAGAGTGCTGGATCTGCCATATGATTGGTCACCTCAAGAGGAATTGCCCAAATCGAAGAGTACCAGATAGAAATAGGCCACCTATGTATCCAAATGCAAAATTTCAGCAACAATTTTTTAGGTCTAATTGGTCAAACTAAAGCCCCTCCTTCGTCATCCGGGAGCAGATGGAGGAGGGAATACTTTTAAGAATTTTTCAAGTATTAACGGGAATAAATTTAGGAATTTTCGGAAAAAGGATTATTCAAATAGTGTTAAAATTCAGCATAAATCCAAATCAAGCATTCAAAATTCAGATTCGGCCATCAATTTAAATTTAGCAGTTAATCCCGGAACCTGTATAATCAAAATTGGTAAGAATAGATATAGGACATTAATTGACACTGGAGCAGATGCTTCTTTAATTAGCAAGAAGATTTTTGATAAATTACATATAAGGCCTAAGGTTATAAAAAGTTCACAAACTCTACATACTGCTAATGGCGAGGAACTATCAGTCATAGGTCAGACCACGTTTCCGTTCACAATGAACGGGTTGCATTTGGAGCAAAAATTCTTAACAAATAACTAAATACCGAAGTTACTGTAAATTTACTTTCTGCATATGCGCATTTCGACAACTTATGTCTCATCAGTGCAGATAAAATCTAAACGTTTGGAAGACCAAAAACTCAAAGATGTTTAAAAACTGACAGAGAACAAATAACCAAAGTGATCTAAATGTAAAGCCAAAATTGATGGATTAAACCAAAATTTTATATTGGGAAGGGATTGGTTAAGAGATTATGGAGTAAGGCTTTATTTTGATCTAGGAATGTTAAGGGTTGGTACAACTTATGTCAGACTAGAAGAAGATATACATATTTCTTCAATATTACGTCTTAATAAAAAGACTGTGCTTAGACCACAGACAGCTGTTGTCTGTTATGGGAAAACAAAACATAGCTTCCACGTTCCAACTTTAAGGTTAGTAGAGGTTAACAATCTTGACTTTCATTGTATTCAAGATGACCCAGGGATATATCTAAAGGAAACTATAAGTAAAATAAATGATGATCACCGGGTACCGGTTATGCTTATCAATCAGACGGGTAGACATGTAACATTACGCCATGGTTGTATTATAGGAAAAATCTGTCCTATCGAAGGCCAAGAAATAGCACCAATATCTGCACAGAAATCAAACGAGCATGAAGGACTGCAAGACGAGGATTTTGCCGAAGCAAATGTGTCCAAGGAATTTAAGGAAGAAACTTTGAAAATTCTCATGGATAATAAAGATTTGTTTGCTAAAAAGGATTCCGAACTCGGGTGTACTGATACCGTACAAATGAAGATAGATACAGGCAACCACCCACCATTGAAAAATAGACCATACCGCGTTCCACTTAATAAACGAAAAATTATTGATGATGCTGTTAAAGAGATGTTGGACTCTGGCATTATTGAAAGATGTAAGTCGCCATGATCCTTCCCTCTTGTAGTTGTAAAGAAAAAAGACGGTAGTAACAGAATGTGTGTGGACTTTCGTTCTTTAAATAAGATAATCCGACCCATGTCTTTCCCATTACCAGTTATTGATGACATCTTAGCATTACTGGGCAAGTCGGTCCTTTTTACAACCCTGGACCTTAAAAGCGGTTATTGGCAGGTAAAATTAGACGAACAGAGCAAGGAGAAGACTGCATTCACTTGCCATGAGGGTCTTTTCCAATTTAACGTCATGCCGTTTGGACTTAACACAGCTCCCCTACACAGCTCCAGGGGTTTTTCAAGAGCTCATGAATATTGTATTACAGGACTGTGAAGAATTTGCAATCGCTTATCTAGACGATATATTAATTTTCAGCAAAACTGCAGTAGATCACCTTAAACATATGAAAGTAGTATTTAATAAGTTACGAGAACATCAGTTGAAACTGAAGCTAAAGAAATGCACCTTTTTCCAAACACAAACTGAATATTTAGGATTTGTCATTAGTAAACAGGGCGTTAAACCAAACCCATAGAAGGTAGAATGCATAAGAAAACTGCCGGAACCAAAAACTGTTAAGGAAATTAGAGGTTTTCTTGCTATGGCTGGGTTCTATCGTCGCGTGATTCCCAATTTCTCAAAAAGAGCAGAACCATTGATTGCGCACACTAAGAAATATGCACGCTTTAAGTGGAATCCAGTATGTCAAAGGGCATTTGATTTTATCAAGGAAAGTTTAACCGTTGTACCATATTTAGCCTTTCCAGACACAAATAAACCATATGTGCTGTATACTGACAGTAGTGATAGCTGTATAGGTGCTGTTCTCACCCAAATAGATGAGTCAGGAGAAGAGAAGCCGATTTATTTCTTGTCACACAAATTAAGTTCCACACAACAAAAATGGTCCACTATTTAGCGGGAATGCTATGCCATTCATTATTCATTACAAAAACTAGATCATTATCTGCATGATGCACAGTTCGTCATTAGAACTGACCACTAAAGTACATTTTGGATTCACCCATGCAAAATAAAAAGATCCAATTATGGGCACTTGGGTTAGCCGGTTATAACGCAAAAGTAGAATACATTGAGGGTCGACACAATCAATGTGCTGACTTGCTTTCGAGAATTCCCCCTACTCCTGATGATAAAGCAGTCGAATCCGACGGTGATGCTGACAATGAACCTGATATCGATGACCGGGCTTTTGAAGTAAATGTAATCAACTCCGACAAGTTTGACCCACAGAAATATGCTTCTTGTGAGGTTGATCCACCCGGCGATGTCACAAAAGCGGATGATGTAGTGTTCAAAACCATTGATATGAAACAGGAACAAGACAAAGATAAAGAGATAGGTAACATAATGAAAACGTTGAAGCATGGAAATGCCACCAAAGCAGAGGAAACTCACTATTTTGAGTCGCCCCAAGAAGGACTGTTATATTATCTATCTTACCCAGAGTCAGAAGATCCCCGACTTAGATTGTATGTGCCAAGTCACCTCGAGAAATACGTTCTTCGCCAATATCACGACGATTTAGGACATCTGGGAGCTGACAAAACTTATGATTAAGCAAAATTGAAATATTTCTTTCCTAACATGTATAAAAAAATCACAACTTATGTTGAAAAATGCGTACTTTGTCAAACCAGAAGTACCAAAAGGTCTAAACCCCCACTACAAGAAATGGACACCCCACCTTATGCATTCGCCAAAATAGCAATAGACCTCTCAGGACCATATCCAACAACATTGTCAGGTAATAAATATATCGTTTCATTTATTGATCTCTACTCCGATTGGCCCGAAAGCTATCCGACAAGTGACAAATCCGCTGATGGAATAGCCCATCTTATCATCGAAGAAATAATACCCAGGTATGGATCGCCGCTTTCTATTCTCTC
>MJUU01003496.1:56603-67511 GCA_002080025.1 Modiolus philippinarum | reverse complement strand
TGTGGTGTGTGTTGGTAGGGTACTGTGGTGTGTTGGTTGGGTACTGTGGTGTGTGTTAGTAGGACATTGTGGTGTGTGTTGGTAGGGTATTGTGGTGTGTGTTGGTAGGGTACTCTGGTGTGTGTTGGTAGGACATTGTGGTGTGTTTTGGTAGGATATTGTGGTGTGTGTTGGTTGGGTATTGTGGTGTTTGATGGTAGGGTATTGTGGTGTGTGTTGGTAGGGTTTTGTGGTGTGTGTTGGTAGGGTACTGTGGTGTGTGTTGGTAGGACAGTGTGGTGTGTGTTGGTAGGGTATTGTGGTGCGTGTTGCTAGGGTACTGTGGTGTGTGTTGGTAGGACATTGTGTTGTGTGTTGGTTGGGTATTGTGGTGTGTGTTGGTAGGGTACTGATGTGTGTGTTGGTGGGCACTGTGGTCTGTGTTGGATAGGGTACTGTAGTGTGTGTTGGTAGGTATTGTGGTGTGTGTTGGTAGTGTACTGTGGTGTTTGTTGGTAGGGTACTGTGGTGTGTGTTGGTAGGGTATTGTGGTGTGTGTTGGTAGTGTACTGTGGTGTTTGTTGGTAGGGTACTTTGGTGTGTGTTGGTAGGGTACTGTGGTGTGTGTTGGTGGAAAACTGGACATCAATGTGTTTTTACAGTGACAGTGAAAATTAAATAAAATGATACTGAAATACTATTTTACACTAATACCATACATCCAGTTATATAAAATACAATTAATTACATGATGTTTTATTTCATCAAAATTACAGAAATATATCTGATTAAAATAAAGATACAATATGGAACGTTACATATGATTGAGTATATAACATTCAATTTTAGATAATACAGATTCTGACATGTTTGAACAAAACCATTATAGAATGAAATAATAATAAAACAATATTATTGACTGAAAATAGATTTATGGAGAGTGGGGTATAGTACAATACAATTAACTATGTGATGTTTTAAGTATTAGAATATATACAGAAATAGATCTCAATATGATAAGGAGTAAAATGGACATCAGAATACACAAAAATGTATATAATCAATAAATTATACCAAATTTTCTTTTAAATTGAAACATACATTGTTTATGTTGTTGTAGAATTTCTATTTATAATGTCAAATTCAATTTTTAATTTAACCCCTACTTGTGGGGCCTCATTTTACTCAATACAACATACTAATTCAGAAAATACATATGGTTTCACCTTTTTTGCAAAAAAGTGTTTTGATACATTTTTAATCTATGCAGAATGAAGACCATGTCTGATGGCTTAAATTCCAATGTAACTTTTTTATTTCTAATATTTGACCCCATGTGTGGCCCCTCATTTTATTCAGAGTAGGGTACTGATTCAGAAAAATGCCACTAAAATGAGAAATTGTGAAAAAAAGTTTTTTGATATATTTTTAATCTATGCAGAATGAAGACCATGTCTGATGGCTTTTCCAATGTAACTTTTTTATTTCTAATATTTGAACCCACTTGTGGCCCCTCATTTTATTCAGAGTAACGTACTGAATCAGAATAATGCCACTAAAATGAGAAATTGTGAAAAAAAGTTTTTTGTAAAAAAAATGTAAATGGTAAATGATGACAACAATTAATAATACAAACTTCGCTTCAATTTATTACTGTCTCCAAATCTCTCATGTAACCATTTAATAAGTTCAGTGTTACCACCACTACATGCCTTATTCATTATTTCCTTCATATCCAGTAAAGTATGATCAGACTTGTTAAGTATAATTTGAACACCCTCCATGTAACCATGATAACAAGCCCTATTTAATACCCACTGTACATTATATAACCCATGATACTTCTCCATCAACCATTGTATTACTTCAGTATTACTACCTCTACAGGCCTCTATAATCATGTTATGTACATCAAACAAACTACTATCAAACCTCCCACACACCTCCTTCACATAGTCAAGTTGTCCATGTTGACATACAAACCCCACTATAACACTCACTAGTTCCCTGTCATGTTTATTGTTTACAATTACTGATGTAATCAACTGTTTCATGTTGTCATCAATATTGATTTTATACACAGTAAACCACCTGAATATCTGACTTAACAATTCAGTAATGTTAAAGACCTGACATAAATCATGTAAACTTAACAATAACTGTACACCAGGTAAATCTTGACATCTCATTATGTTGTCACAGAACCACAGTGTGTAATCTTGTTTTATATTGTGATCTGTAAGTATCTTCAGTATTACTGTTGATCTCTTTACATCCAGTGTACATATAGCAAAGTTCAATGATTCAATCAGTGTCTCTTTACATGCCTCCATTACAGTGTCACTTTTAAATGCTCTCACTAATAAATTTTTACATGTTAATTTCTTGTGAATTTTGTCATACAAACATTGGTAAACAGAGTCAATGTTACAGAACATCATTAAGGCTGATGGTAAATAGAAATATGATGTTGACATTCTATAAAAGGGACGACTTCCTGAGAATCCATGATCACTTAACCACTCTGTATCATGTTCAGATTTATTGTACTTGTATTGTTTAATCATTTCCTGTAAGATATTGTTACTTGTCATTGTTATTATCTTTGATTTACACAGATTCTGTACAAACTGATATGGTTTTCTCTCTTTTTCTAGTAACTGCAGTAATCTCTGAGCCAGTAGACTGTAACATGATGTTGGAACAGAAAATATAACTTCTCCTTCACTTGGTTGATAAAACTGAGGTCTGGACATTTCTGTAATAAAATCAAACCCTAACAATGGTATAACACTTCTAGGATCAGTGACACTGTAGGATATCATAACAGCTTCAGATATCAATCTATGTTGAAAACAATAATTTCCATCATTGTTAATTTTCAAATATTTCCCTAAAAGTTGTTTTGCTGAAATGTTAATGTGTGATGGTGAAATGTTTACAAGAGGATTCAAGTACATGGTTTCCATTAACTTCTGAAATTCATCCTTATCAATTTCATCTATATTGATAGAATCACCATTTAGTAGAATATAAGATAAGAGTGTAAAATCAATCATACTCCTTTTGTTTGTATCTCCTTCAATTCTTAGGTTGTCAAATTCTTTTGATAATTGTTCTGTTGGGTGACAGAAAAAGTTATGACCTTGTTTGGTGAACTTTCGATGTGAAGCAAACAGATAACATGTTTCTGGAAATCCTATCTGTGTCCCGATATCTGAATGCAGAATTTTTCGTAACGTGTCCTCGTGTATATATACTGTCGAATCAGTATCAATAATGGAGTCCTTAACAATATTTTCTTTTTTGATGTCATCTGTCACAAATATTTTGTTTTTCGTTAAATAGTTCATGAGCAAGGATTGTTTCTCTTCTACAGTCATCTGATTTTTGTCTAAATTCAAATCTAAAACATGCTTATCTTGAAAAATTCTCTGCCGGTCTGTGTTGGTGATAATTGTCTGATAAATATTCTTCCTCAAAGTAAGTATAACTTTTATGTTCTTATTTTGTGTTGTTGTGTATATCACATCTAATAATTTAGAATGAATGTTGTCGTTGTAAGAGCTGTTTGTCCTTCCAAAGATGTCATCAATAAACATGGCATCCATACCATCACTCATATCCTGCCATTGTTCAATGTCATATAGTTGTATGCATCGAAGTCCCTCACTATCCACTGACAACAGTCTCAGTAGTTCTAGGCCAATACGAGATTTGCCAGTACTAGGTGATCCAGTGATAATTAAGATTCCGTTTTCATTCACACACGCCAAAGCTTTGTTGACAGTATCTGTAGTCACAAATGTCTTTTCATCTGTGTGCGTTTTGATCATATTTTCAGTATCTTCTGTAAGCATATAAAATAAATTCTTAAATAAATGTAAATATGTGTAAATATATGCAAATGAATGAATCCAAAACATAAAGGAATTATAAGACTGTAGTTTCCAGACAACGTGCACATGTAGATTTTTATTATAATGATAATATGGTGGCTTTTTAGCTAGTAAGATATTTTTGTATTACTTTGTTCCATTCATGTGCAGATGATATTTATAATGGTTAAATATGTGCTATGTGATTTTAGTGACTTATTGCTTATTGCTATAAATACATATACTGTATGGTCCTTTTGTGGTTAAGGGAGTACGAGTGTCAGAAATTTTGTATAAGAATTAAAACGCTGGCCTTTTATTTTGAAGAACTTTTCTAAAAGATCAACCTGAGCAAAAAATTTGTGAAAAGCCATGAAAGAATTTTTGAGACATACGATATCAAAATTTTGGCAGGAAACTGTTCTCTCTAGAGTTTTCCTTCAATTGCTATTAGCTGTTGATATACCTTAAAATATATGGAAACATAATTGGAAGTTGATAAAATTTTATACATTGTCTATTTTATGCATTTTAAAGTGACCTATGACCAAGAAAATATGATACATGTGCAAAAAATTTTTACCCTGTTTAAATGGATAAAACCCGAGGATAGCAAATGCTTCTGAAAACTGACACTCATACTCCCCTTAATAAATGTACTGTGTGATCAATAGTTTCATTATGTCAAATGCATGCACTGTGTATTGTGGAAAGTGCATGCATTGAGTAATCGATGGGCATATTGTAGTAAATGCAAATACTATATGACAATTGGTCTTATATTGTCTGTTCAAAATATCTGAAAGCTTGTCTGCATGGCCTTTTACAAAAATGTGACAAAATTATTTGTCGACATGTTTTTGCATATTAAAAGATTTCTTAGTTTGTGAAAGTGGTTCAATATGACAGATTGGAAATCGTATTATACGCTATTGTTCTAAACACTTTTGCTCTTTGCTCAAATATTTTGTAATGGTGATGATACAAACGCAATGAATACAACACAGAAAAGGCAGTTCACAACAAAAACAATAACATCAAAGACAAATTGAAAAAATAACAGACGATGCAAACGACAAAACAAGCAATTATATCGACAACAAAGAAAACCATAACAACACTTGAAAGTGGAAATAACACAGACAATTGAAACTACGACTACACAGACATTATACGCAGGAACAACAAAGATATGGAGAGAACAATAATACAGGCATTGGAGATCACAACAAATAGAATAGAAAACAAAACAACAGACAATGGAGACAATATCAAAAGAATAAACGAACACAAAAACCACAAAGATATTTGACACCGTAAATAGAATTAATATGACAACACAGATAATGGAGACCACAACCAAATAGGCAATGCAGACAACAACTAAAACAGTGGAGATGACAACAACACAGATAATGGACACCATTATAGGAATAAAAGTAATTTTGGAGGAGTTTATCGATGTGTAAACGCGGCAGACTCACTCACAAACTAAATAAAGTCCGAAGGACTTTATGTAGAGTTTGTGAGTGAAAGGCCGCGTAAACACATCCATAAACTCCTCCAAAATTACTTTTATTTCTTATAATTCCAATCCTTTGAATTTTGAACAATGTTGTCACTGATTTTTACGTCACCATATACTGCACTATTTAACGTCGTAGTGTATTGATGGGCAAGAAAAATTTATCCAGAAATAACTTTTTTGTTGTTCATGACGTTGACCAATGAAATAGGACTTTGCATTAGCAATTGGAATTATAACCAAATAGGCAATGCAGACAACAACTAAAACAACGGACACAACACCAACTAAGAGAATGGAGATGACAACAGCTAATATAATGGAGACCACAACCAAATAGGTAATGCAGACAACAACTTAAACAATGGAAACAACAACAACAACTAAAACAATGGAGATGACAACAGCACAGACAATGGAGACCACAACCAAAAAAGTAATGCAGACAACAACTTAAACAATGGAGATGACTACAGCACAGGCGATGGAGACCATAACCAAATAGGCAATACAGACAACTAAAACAATGGAGACAAGGACAACTAAGACCATGTTGATGACAACAGCAACTATAATGGAGACCACAACAAAATAAGCAATGAAGACAACTAAAACAATGGAGATTACACAGCACAGATAATGGAGACCACAACCAAATAGGTAATGTAGACAACTAAAACAATGGAGATGACACAGCACAGATAATGGAGACCACAACCAAATAGGCAATGAAGACAACAACTTAAACAATAGAAACAATGAAGACAACTAAAACAATGGAGACAACAATAACTAAGACAATGGAGATGACACCGCACATATAATGGAAACGACAACCAAATAAGCAATGCAGACAACAACTAGAACAATGTAGATGACAAAAGCACAGATAATGGAGACCACAACAAAATAAGCAATGCAGACAACAACTAGAACAATCGAGATGACAACAGCACAGATAATGGAGACCATAACCAAATACGCAATGCAGACAACAACTTAAACAATGGAGATGACAACAGAACAGATAATGGAGACCATAACCAAAAAGGCAATGCAGACAACAACTAAGACAATGGAGATGACAACAGCACAGATAATGGAGACCACAACCAAATAGGAATGCAGACAACAACTTAAACAATGGAGATGACAACAACACAGACAATGGAGACCACAACCAAATAGGCAATGCAGACAACAACCAAGACAATGGAGATTACAACAACACAGATAATGGAGACCACAACCAAATAGGCAATGCAGACAACAACTAAAACAGTGGAGATGACAACAGCACAGACAATGGAGACCACAAACAAACAGGCAATGCAGACAACAACTAAAAGAATGGAGATGACAAAAGCCCAGACAATGGAGACCACAACCGAATAGGCAATGCAGACAACAACTAAGACAATGGAGATTACAACAACACAGATAATGGAGACCACAACCAAATAGGCAATGCAGACAACAACTAAAACAGTGGAGATGACAATAGCACAGACAATGGAGACCACAAACAAACAGGCAATGCAGACAACAACTAAGACAATGGAGATTACAACAACACAGATAATGGAGACCACAAACAAATAGGCAATGAAGACAACTAAAACAATGGAGATGACAACAGCACAGATAATGGAGACCACAAACAAATAGGAATGCAGACAACAACTAAAACAATGGAGATGACAAAAGCACAGACAATGGAGACCACAACCGAATAGGCAATGCAGACAACAACTAAGACAATGGAGATAACAACAACACAGACAATGGAGACCACAAACAAACAGGCAATGCAGACAACAACTAAAACAATGTAGATGACAAAAGCACATATAATGGAGACGACAACCAAATAGGCAATGCAGACAACTAAAACAATGGAAACAACAACATCTAAGACAATGAAGATGACAACAAAACAGATAATGGAGACCATAACCAGATAGGCAATGAAGGCAACAACTAAAACAATGGAGATGACAACAGCACAGGCGATGGAGACCACAACCAAATAGGCAATGCAGACAACAACTTAAACAATGGAGATGACAACAGCAAAGATAATGGAGACCAAAACCAAATAGGCAATGAAGACAACAACTAAAACAATGGAGATGACAACAGCACAGATAATGGAGACCACAACCAAATAGGCAATGAAGACAACTAAAACAATGGAGATGACAACAGCAAATATAATGGAGTTCATAACCAAATAGGTAGTGCAGACAACAACTAAAACAATGGAGACAACAACAACTAAGACAATGGAGATTACAACAGCACATATAATGGAGACCACAACCAAATGGGCAATGCAGACAAAAACTAAAACAATGGAGACAATATCAACTAAGACAATGGAGATGACAACAGCACATATAATGGAGTTCATAACTAAATAGGCAATACAGACAACAACTGAAACAATGGAGATGACAACAGCACATATAATGGAGACCATATCCAAATAGGCAATGCAGACAACTAAAACATTGGAGATGACAACAGCACAGATAATGGAGACCATAACAAATTAGGCAATGCAGACAAAAACTAAAACAATGGAGGCAACAACTAATACAATGGAGATGACAACAGCACAGATAATGGAGACAATAAGCAAATGGGCAATGCAGGCACCAACTAAGAAAATGGAGATGACAACAGCATAGATAATGGAGACCACAACCAAATAGGAAATGCAGACAACAACTAAAACTATGGAAACAACAACAACTAAGACAATGGAGATGGCAAAAGCACATATAATGGAGATGACAACCAAACAGGCAATGCAGACAACAACCAAAACAATGTAGATGACAAAAGCACATATAATTGAGACCACAACAAAATAAGCAATGCAGACAACAACTTAAACAATGGAGATGACATCAGCACAGATAATGGAGACCACAAACAAATAGGCAATGAAGACAACTAAAACAATGGGGATGACAACAGCACAGATAATGGAGACCACAACCAAATAGGAATGCAGACAACAACTAAAACAATGGAGATGACAACAGCACAGACAATGGAGACCACAACCAAATAGGCAATGCAGACAACAACTAAAACAGTGAGATGACAAAAGCACAGACACTGGAAACCACAAAAAAATAGGCAATGCAGATAACAACTAAAACAATGGAGATGACAACAGCACAGATAATTGAGACCACAACCAAGTATGCAATGCAGACAACAACTAAAATAGTGGAGATTACAACAACACAGATAATGGAGACCACAACCAAATGGGCAATGCAGACAATAACTAAACGAATGGAGATGACAACAGCACAGACACTGGAAACCACAAACAAATAGGCAATGCAGATAACAACTAAAACAATGGAGATGACAACAGCACAGACAATGGAGACCATAACCAAATAGTCAATGCAGACAACAACTAAAACAGTGGAGATGACAACAGCACAGATAATGAAGACGACAACCAAACAGGCAATGCAGACAACTAAAACAATGGAAACAACAACATCTAAGACAATGAAGATGACAATAAAACAGATAATGGAGACCACAACCAAATAGGCAAGGCTGACAACAACTAAAACAATGGAGATGACAACAACACATATAATGGAGACCACAACCAAATAGGCAAGGCAGACAATAACTAAAACAATGGAGATGACATCAGCACAGATAATGGAGACCACAACCAAATAGGCAATGAAGACAACTGAAACAATGGAGATGACAACAGCAAATATAATGGAGACCACAACCAAATAGGCAATACAGACAAAAACTAAAACAATGGAGACAATATCAACTACGACAATGGAGATGACAACAGCACCACAACCAAATAGGCAATACACACAACAACTGAAACAATGGAGACAACGACAACTAAGACAATGGAGATGACAACAGCACATATAATGGAGACCATATCCAAATAGGTAATGTGGACAACTAAAACAATGGAGATGACAACAGAAAATATAATGGAGACCACAACCAAAAAGGGAATGCAGACAACAAGTAAAACATTGAAACAACAACAACTAAGACAATGGAGATGAAAACAACACAGGTAATGGAGACAAAACTAAAGGAAATGCACACAACAACTAAAACTATGACGACAACCAAACAGGCAATGCAGACAACAACTAAAACAATATAGATGACAAAAAGACAAATAATTGAGACCACAACAAAATCAGCAATGCAGACAACAACTAGAACAATCGAGATGACAACAGCACAGATAATGGAGACCATAACCAAATACGCAATGCAGACAACAACTTAAACAATGGAGATGACAACAGCACAGACAATGGAAACCACAACAAAATACACAATGCTGACAACAACTAAAACAGTGGAGATGGCAAAAGCACAGACAATGGAGACCACAACCAAATAGGCAATGCAGACAACAACTAAGACAATGGAGATTACAACAACACAGATAATGGAGACCACAAACAAATAGGCAATGCAGAGAACAACTAAAACAATGGAGATGACAACAGCACAGATAATGGAGACCAGAACCAAATAGGCAATGCAGACAACAACTAAAGCAGTGGAGATGACAACAGCACATATAATGGAGACCAAAAACAAACAGGCAAGGCAGACAATAACTAAAACAATGGAGATGACAACAACATAGACTATGGAGACCACAAACAAACAGGCAATGCAGACAACAACTAAAACAATGTAGATGACAAAAGCACATATAATGGAGACGACAACCAAATAGGCAATGCAGACAACTAAAACAATGGAAACAACAACATCTAAGACAATGAAGATGACAACAAAACAGATAATGGAGACCATAACCAAATAGCCAATGCAGACAACTAAAACAATGGAGATGACAACAGCACAGATAATGGAGATGACAACAGCACAGACAATGGAGATCACAACCAAATAGGCAATGTAGACAACAACTTAAACAATGGAAACAACAACATCTAAGACAATGAAGATGACAATAAAACAGATAATGGAGACCATAACCAAATAGGCAATGAAGGCAATAACTAAAACAATGGAGACCACAACCAAATAGGCAATGCAGACAACAACTAAAACAATGGAAACAACAACAACTAAGACAACGGAGATGACAACAGCACAGATTATGGAGACCACAACCAAATAGGTAATGCAGATAACTAAAACAATGGAGATGACAACAGCACATATAATGGAGACCACAACCAAAAAGGGAATGCAGACAACAAGTAAAACATTGAAACAACAACAACTAAGACAATGGAGATGAAAACAACACAGGTAATGGAGACAAAACTAATAAAGACAACAATAATAGCACCGAAAATGTAGCCAATTGAAACACGCAATGTAAACACATACAACACAGACAATTAAGATAAAAACAACAACGCAGACAATCAACATTACAAAAACTGACCGTCATGACAATAATGCAGGCATTGGCACAACAACAGAGGCACTGACTACAACCCTAACAAT
>MJUU01003496.1:35063-47196 GCA_002080025.1 Modiolus philippinarum | reverse complement strand
ATATGGCAGACTGACATGTACTAACCAAGACCAAGCTAAATACCAAATATCATTGACCAATGGCTTGTAGTTACTGAGAAACAGACTTGGTCAAAAGAAAAACTTTAACCTGATCGCTGGACTGTGAAATTGAGGTCAAGGTCAAAAGCCATATAGCAGACTGACATGTACTAACCAAGACCAAGCTATATACCAAATATTATTGACTTCTAGCTTGTAGTTATTGAGAAATGGACTTAAGCAAAAAAACTAAACCTGGTCAATGGACCACGAAATATAGGTCAAGGTCACATGATTTTGGATCCGACAGATAGGGTTCGATTTAAGCTACCTATGGACCAAATATAAAGTTCCTACATCAAAGGTTTCCATATAATAACTTGAGTTTATGCTGCCGTCGCCGTCGCGGGCGAGACAAAAATCCATGTATTTGGTCTATTTGAAAATAGACTTTTGGTCATTTAAAATATGTTAATATCGTCGTAACATGTTTAATATTGAAAAAAATGGATTGAAACACTAAAAACAATTTTCAGAATCGGGAATTGAGATGCACTTCGGGTTCTCTAGACCATCAAATTTACGCATTTCAAAGAAAAAATATAAGATTTTTCGTCAATATTTTATTTGGGTAGAGGTACGTTTAATTGTGCTATGGAACGTATTGGACATAGAAATTGTCAAAACTTGGGATCTTTGTGAAGCTAATACAACAAGCAATCATTTAATAACAGTAACCTCGTTTTTATAACAAGGAAGCATTTGGTCAACATTTTGAAGCAACTGAAAGAAAAACATGAAGGAAAAACGATTTTTTTTTAATTTCGGTAGGTGGAGCATGAAGTTGGTAGCCGGGATAAATTTTCATAATGATTTTTGTTTAATTAAACCCTAATGTGTATTTATACAAAGTTTCATGATAATAGCATACATCCTTCACAGAAAAAAAAACTTCAACCGTAGGGTAAACCTTACTTGGGACAGACGAACAGATGGATGGACTGACAGACGGACAGACCCGAACACTATATGCCCCCCTACTATCGTAGGCGGGGCATAATAGAAAATGCACAAATTCTGAAAATTTTACGGATGTATCGTGTGCGTTTTTGCCACATGTACAATCACTCCATATCCTTTCATTTTTTTCTATTTACTGTAAGTTTGTCTTTCGTGTCTCTCGTGTGTCTCTACCAGTGCACCTGATCTCACCCATGTTTTTTTATTGGGTCCGTGTTGTTCATCTTTTTGTGTGTGCATCTTCATTTTTCTTTTCTGTGCAGTACTCATGTTGTGTGCCTGTTTCTTTTTTGTTTTTTTGTTTCCGATCTTGCATTGTTCTTGGATTATTCGTTTTGGATTGACGGTTCGGTTCTCACTTACTTCAGCTGCGATTGATGTTGCTCAACATTTTTGTCAAACATACCACTTAAGTGCATGATAGGGTCCTTCTTGATCTCGCTTGAGGGGGTGAATATTGTTTACCTCTGGTTGAAGACCTTCATTTGACATCAAGATGTAGACAGGAATAAAAGCCCTGTCCTTGATTTACTGGAGTTTTCTATGTATCGTGTGTGTTTTTGTCACAGGTACATTCACTCCATATCCTTTCATATTTTTCTATTTGCTGCAAGTTTGTCTCTCGTGCTGCGTTGAGTCCGTAGAAAGTCTCCCCGTGCTTGAGGTGTATGCTCTTATAATATTACAATTATGGAGTGTTTGCTCGTGTGAGAATTTATGATACGTTTACTAATTCATTTTTTTTTTTTGAATTTGGCTGTTCAATATTTTTTATATTTTTACTAAAATATTATAATCTGTACACACGACTATTTTTGGCGTTTCAACCTAAGTTACACTGCAAGGTTTGTCTAGAGCTATTTCGAATTCGATGTGCTCCGTGTTGTCTATCAATGTTGTTTTCGTCCTTATTTTTGTCTTTCGTCGGGCTACTTAATGACAGATATTTGTAGGCAGACATAAAGTGCCCGATTTTACTTTTTTTCTCATTGACCGCTCCCGACATGTGTTGCTTCAATGACATATTTTAGCTGCGATCGATGTTGCTCAACATTTTTGTCAAGAATACCGCTTAAGTGCACGCTATGGGCCTTTTGAGTTCGCTTGAGGGGGGTGAATATTGTTCACCTCTTGTTGAAGACTTTCATTCAACATCAAGATGTAGACTGGAATAAAAGCCCCGTCCTTGATAAACTGGAGTTTTTATGTATCTTGTGCATTTTTGTCACCTGTACATTCACTCCATATCCTTTCATATTTTTCTATAACTCCAAGATGAGTTTTCAGATTTTCTTCAAAATTGCATAGTAGGTAGATCTCATCATGCTGATCACTTTAACCATCTGTCAGATTTTTGATATCTTTAACAGTTTAAGAGTTATTGGGAAAAAACTGCAATTGACCCCCTATGTTCTATTTTTAGCAACGGCAGCCATGTTGTTTGACCTGCCGCCTAATTGAATACAATTTTGAGAAGCCATACTCTGGTGATGATTCAGGCCAAGTTAGTTTACATTTGGTCTGGTGGTTTCTGAGGAGAAGATTCTTGAAATTGTTGAAAGACAGACAGACGGACGGACGATGGATGACAGACGACGGATGCATAGTGATGGCAAAAGCTCACAAGGCCTTTTAGGCCAGGTGAGCTAAAAAGGGCAATAACTCCGATACAGGTTATCAAATATTTCGTCAAAATTGCAGGGCAGGTAGATCTTGTCATGCTGATCACTTCCACTGCTTGTCAGTTTTTTTGATATCTGTAATGGCTTTTGAATTATTTGCAAAAAACAGCATTTCACCTCTATTTTCTATTTCTAACAACAGCAGCCATGTTGTTTAGTCCTCGAACTTATCGCAACATTAAAATCTCTGGAAATGTATTGCACGTTTACATTTGATTGATTTCTTAGGAATTTTATTATGTTGCTATACAATAAAAGAAGTTGCTGTTTTGATGTTTTGTTCTAAACTTCATATTTATGGTATAAATGTTTGTATTTGACTAAGTAATACCTTCTATCTGTTGTCTGACTATCTCCTGTCCAATGTTTTCCATCTTTTGATCAATATGCTGAAATATAATATCAATATTATTATACTGAAATAAGCGGTATTTATAGAACAATAAATATGCTACATTTTTGCACAAGAAAAAAATAAAAATCAAAGAAAACTCAATCATTTAATTCTGATATTCTTGAAATAACGCAATTGTAATTTTGTGCAACCCAACTGTTCTGCACCAGCTTGAATTTAAACAATTCCTAAATCTCCATAGGGATTTTCATGCAAATGTTCACCGCCATATTTTCACGAGTTGGAAGTTGTCAAATACAGTTTGAATTCCAAGTATACGATATTAACACATCAGAATAACATTTTTAGTGATGTTGCAATTATGCATTTGTTTTTGTTTTGATTTTTCTAATTAGACAATAGCTCGTGAAATGAGATCTTGGTGTCAATGTTTATAAAATAACAACCATTTATTATGCAAATTCCCCCCCAAAAATGAAGAGATTACAATACAACATTTAATAGTGAGGAGAACTTAATGACACGAGGTAGATTTTCTATGGTCCTTGGAAGGAACAAAAGAAAAATAAGACCACATTTATTCTTTATAAACATGATAAAGGCAATTTATTAATTTAAAGTTCTCTAGCTAGTCAACCTTATTGTTTAATTTGAGAACAACTGAAAATATCAGAATGCTTACAATGTGTAAATGGGATGTATTTAAATGTGGTATGGGTTTTTGCAAAATGCCTTTGTGCATGTTACAATTTTCATAGTGGTTGCATATTTGGAATTCACACGAGAAAACATCAATAAACTAGACTATGTCAAAATTGCGCTTATCAGAAGGGCCCTGCAATTTTGATCCTGAGAGTCTGGGTAAAAGTAACAAGAGCTGTGGCCAAACGGTAACCATTATTACCCCCCACGTATTGAACCCTGAATCAATATGGTATGTGTAATATGGAAGTGGACACATTACAAATGCGGGCGCAATACAAATATGAACAAAATGATATAAAACTAAATGCAAATCTCCTTAATGGAGACCAAAATCTCACACCTTTTTTATCTCTTTTCTACATTTTCGTTAAACAAAAAATTACACAACTGGCACCATATAAAATAGGATTTTCCTTACAGTTAATGATATAGAGGCTGCAAGCCAATTTTGAAATTGATCCCTCTACCAGAGGCCTGAAAAATGCAACGAAGAAATCCTGTTTCACTAGTTTGTACAACATGTACAATGTCCACATTTCGTCAAACAGGAAGTACACATCTAAAAGAACTCAAAATTGGATGTTCCTTACAATTGATCACAAAGAGCCTGCTTACAAATCTTAAAATCAATCCCTCTAGCAGAAGTTGAGAAAAATTCCTGTTTAACTACATTTTGTACTAATTCCACATTTCATCAGAAAGGAAGTACACTAGTGACAGCACTCAAAAAAAGGAAGTCCCTTACAACTCATCACATAGAGGCTGCATGCCAATTCCTCTTGTAGAAACTGATAATAATGAGACGAAAAAAAAATACTCTACATTTTGTACTTAGTCCTCATTTCGTCAACTATTTGCTTCCATAGTTTCAGAGCTGATAATGAAACTGATGTTTTTCCCATAGAGTCCTCATCCCAAATAGATCATACATACCAATATGGTTGATGTGGGGCATGTCAGTAAGCGGGAATGGACTTTAACCATTCTACCTAACCAAGTCACTCATGCGTAACATGTAGGTCAGAGACCGCATCGGAACCATGCATTCCAGTCCTCATCCCAAAATGCATCATGCATACCAATATGGTTGATGTGGGGCATATCAGTAAGCGGGAATGGACTTTAACCATTCTACCTAACCAAGTCACTCATGCGTAACATGTAGGTCAGAGACAGCATCGGAACCATGCATTCCAGTCCTCATCCCAAAATGCATCATGCATACCAATATGGTTGATGTGGGGCATGTCAGTAAGCGGGAATGGACTTTAACCATTCTACCTAACCAAGTCACTCATGCGTAAAATGTAGGTCAGAGACAGCATCCAAAGCGTGCATTGTTGTTGTCATCCAAAAATGCATCATACATATAAGTATGCTTGATGTGGGTCATGTCAGTAAACGGGAATGGACTTTAACCATTCTACCTAACCAAGTCGCTCATGCGTAAAATGTAGGTCAGAGACAGCATCCGAAGCATGCATTCCAGTCCTCATCCCAAAATGCATCATGCATACCAATATGGTTGATGTGATGCATATCAGTAAGCGGGAATGGACTTTAACCATTCTACCTAACCAAGTCGCTCATGCGTAAAATGTAGGTCAGAGGCAGCATCTGAAGCATGCATTCCAGTTGTCTTCCCAAAATGCATCAGGCATACCAATATGGTTGATGTGGGGCATGTCAGTAAGCAGGAATGGACCTTAACCATTCTTCCTAACCGGACACGGACGCGGACGCCGACGCCGACGCTAGGGGTATCACATAAGCCCCCCTCACTATCGTGAGGTGAGCTAAAAAATGTTATACACAGACGCCGACCATTACTATGTCCCTCCGGTGGGGGACAACAAGAGGCTCTCATTAGAGCCTGTATCGCTCACCTGGGCCATGGCTGACACAATAAGTCATAATAATCCAAAAGTTTCAGGGTGTAAATTTCAAGTTTGTTTATAGACATTGATGTTATATAATCAAAAATTTAACTATGTTCCCATTTAGCAGCTATCTTTGATGGGGCGTAGACCGACTGTTACCTTCTTGAAGAAGACCATTTTTAGCATCATTGTGCCTCATTTTGGTTCCAATTGGCCTTGTATTTTCTGAAGAGGTCTTTGAATGATTTCCCATGGGGTCTAAGGTTAAACAATATTCACCGCTGACTGCCATCTTGGATATTATGCAGACATGATGGACACATTTTATGAAAGGTACCAACAAAGGATCATTGTGATCAAGTATGGCCAAGTACTATCAGAGGAGAAGATCTTTGAATATGTTTCCCTATAGGGTCTAATGTTAAAACCAAGTTCCCCAGTGGCAGCCATCTTGAATATGATGTGGACTTTCCAAACACATTTTCAAAAGGGGCCAACTAAGGACCATTGTGACTAGGTTTAGTTCCATTCGCACAGTATTTTCAAAGGAGATTTTTGCAATATTGTCCAATTTTCGACAAAGTTCCCCGCTTGCGGCCATCTTGGATGACGTGCAAACTTGCTGGAAACAATTTTTTAAGGACTATGGTGACCAAGTTTGGTGCCAGTTGCCGCAGTGGTTTCAGAGAAGAAGATCTTTGAATGCTTTCCCATAGGGTCCAATGTTAAAACTGTGTTTCGGGCTGGTGGCCATCTTGGATATGATACGGACTTGCCAGACATTGTTTTAGAAGGGGCCACCTATAAGAACCATATTACCAAGTTTGGTTCCAATTGGACAAAATACTACTTCTAAAGCATCTAGAAAAAATATTTCAATTGTATGCAAATATTTACCATTGAAAGATACAATATGCATTTATATGCAAAAATTATTACAATGTGAAATAAGTAAGGTTTATGAAAGTATTTTTGCAAAGAATTGTAAAAATCTATACAAAAACACTTTTTTGCTCTTCATTATGTAATAAATAATTGTTTTTAATAAAGTGATAGCAGGGAATTTCTCTAAAACTTAAAAGAGAAAAGTAAACCAAAGAAGATTTGAAAACAGAATTTAAAGGGAAATAACCCGGGAAAAGTTCAGCTGAAAATAGTCTAAGTCCAATAACTCCCATAAAAATAATCCGATCAATAAGGCAGTATAGTAAGCACTACTACACATCATGACCAATAATCCTACCAAATATGAAAGCAATCCATCAAGCGGTTTCAGAGGAGTTGCGGTGACAAGATGATACTTGCTGTTTTAGCTGAAAATGGTCTAAGTCCAATAACTCCAATAAAATAATCCGATCAATAAGGCAGTATAGTATGCATATCTACACATCATGACCAACAATCCTACCAAAAATGAAAGCAATTCATCCAGCGGTTTCAGAGGAGTTGCAGTGACAAGATGATACTTTGGTATTTTAACTGAAAATAGTCTAAGTCCCATAACTAATGTGGTATAGTATGCACATCTACAAATCATAATCAACAATCCTACCAAAAATGAAAGCAATCCGTCAAGCGGTTACAGAGGAGTTGCAGTGACAAGAATAGGAATGATGGACAGACGGACTGACAGACGGGTCAAAGACATTATACCCTCCGCAACTTCGTTGCGTGGGGTATAATAAAGTAGTGATTTCAGAAGAGTTGATGCAATTGATGTTTTCCCATAAGTATGATACACAGTAAAATTTATTCAACATTGGTTCAGTACAAAGACAACTGCACATATCTTTTGTTGAAGCAATACTTGTTTCCTAAACATTTAAGCTAAAGTTGATCTTAACTAACCAATATTCTTATATATTACTTATATATCAATATATCATACGAAAAACTAGAGAATGTGTCTGTAAGACACAGATGCCTAGCCAAAAGATTTATTGCAAAGGATAACCTAATCATCATGATCATTAAATGTAGGTCAAAGCCTTTTAATTGTCATTAATTTAATTTGGGCAGTCCTCATCAAAGCAATTAATTTGATGAAATATCATTGTCTTACCATGTGTAGTTGCTGAGAAATGGACTTAAAGGGCAAAACTTTACCAAAATCACCGAAGCGTAAAATGTTGGTCAAAGCACCTAATTGTCAATGATTTGGGTAGTACTCATCAAGGCAATTAATTTGATGAAATATCATTGTCCAATGATGTATAGTTGCTGAGAAATTGACTTTAATGCAAAACTTTACCAAAAATCACTGAAGTGTAAAATGTAGGTCAAAACCACCTTATTGTCAATGATTTGGGTAGTACTCATCAAGGCAATTAATTTGATGAAATATCAGTCCTATGATGTATAGTTGCTGAGAAATTGACTTTAACGCAAAACTTAACAAAAATCACTGAAGTGTAAAATGTAGGTCAAAACCACCTTATTGTCAATGATTTGGGTAGTACTCATCAACGCAATTACTTTGATGAAATATCATTGTCCTATTATGTATAGTTGTTAAGGAATGGACTTTAACGCAAAACTTAACCAAAGTCATGGAAGCGTAAAATGTAGGTCAAAGCCACCTTATTTAACAATGATTTTGGTAGTTCTCATCAAGGCAATTAATTTGATGAAACATCATTGTCTTATAATGTGTAGTTGTTGAGAAATGAACTTAAACGAAAAACATAACCAGAGTCACTCAAGCATGAAATATTGATCATTAGTGAACTATGAAGTACTATCAAAGATCTACCTACTGACCTATTATCATTGTTCTACCTCTTACAGTTTTGGAGAAATGGATTTTAACGCAAAACTTAACCGGACGTATGGAAGTACGGACGTATGGAAGTATGGACGTACAGATGGGTGCAGATGCATCGTTCCAAAAAGTGCACTTAAAGTGAACTTGAAGTTCACTTTTCAAGTGCACTTCGCGTTCTCTTAGCTCTCTGAAGTTCACCTTTTTGGAATAGTTAGCTATTCCATGACAGGTATTAATATCGCGTTCACTAGTGAACTTCAAGTGCACTTGAAAGCTGTCGCGAGGATCACTACTTAAAACGAGGTTATCTTAGTTAGATCGCATTTTAAGCGATAGCTGAGGTAATAAAAATATATTTCCGCGTAGCATTCTTTTTGATAAGCAAATGCGAAAAAATACCAATGCAGTTATACTTAAAATATTGTTAAATACAAAACATGTCAGATAATATTTTCCCGCTACATAAATGAAAACAGACGTGTAGAATTATAAGAACGTGTATTCCAGTCAGACAAGTACAGTTCGAAATTCAGCACTTCATAATTTGATCGAATACACTTTAGAGGCTCATTCTGTTCATCGGTAGTGGAAAATATTCTATACATATACTTTCATTGAACATATTCAAAACACAGTCAATTGTAGATCCGTTTCCCGAAATGCCGTATGTTTGCCGATTTTATGTTCCAAATACGCGCTGAATATTTTACAAAGTCTTTTAAAAGAGACCACTTTTTTCCGTTTCATGGGTTCAATGTTCAATGCTGGACACCCTTTTCCCATTTTCAGTCCGTTTTTCAAAGATTTTATTGCCATAATCCTGTTTCCCTCTCGCTTGAAAATGCAAGCCGCACTTCCCGCATATACCCCATTAACGAAATCTTTATAAATGACAAAAAGTCAGGTTTTCATTATGTGATTTATACTAAATCTCTACAAATGACCAAAATAACTCATTTTTTAAAATATTTTATTTTATCATATCCTTTTGAAGTAGTTTTATATTTTGTAATCTGGGACTAATATAATATGTTATATATTAGTCCCAGTTGTGGTATAGCTTTTTGTAAATCTTTACATAAATATGTTTGAAAAGTCAGGTTTATACCAAATCTTTACAAATGACCAAAATAATTCACTTTTTTAAATATTTTACTTTATCATATCATTTCGAAGAAGTTTTATATGTCGCGATATAGCTTTTTGTAAATCTTTATATAAATATGTTTGAAAAGTCAGGTTTTCATCATGCGGATTATACTAAATCTGTACACATGACCAAAATAATTCATTTTTTAAAATACTTTACTTCATCACATCCTTTCAAAGAAGTTTTATATAAGGTAATTTTGGGAAAAATAGATATAAATGTTGTGTCGCGACAATTGAAATAAGCACCGACATATAATATCTCCCACTTTTGGATTCATTTTTAACAAAAGATGCATAAATTTGGTATCGAGAGAAAGGAAAACAGCTAAAATGCAAAATATTTCAATCTTAAAAGGTAATTTTGGGAAAAAGGCATATAAATGTTGTGTCGCGACAATTGAAATAACCACTGAGATATAATATCTCCAACTTTTGAGATTATTTTTAACAAGAGATGCATAAATTTGGTATCAGAAGAAAGGAAAAAAGCTAAAATGCAAAATATTTCAGTCTTATAAGGTAATTTGGGGAAAAATGCATATAAATGCTGTGTCGCGACAATTGAAATAAGCACCGACATATAAAATCTGCCACTTTTGAGGTCATTTTTAACAAAAGATGCATAAATTTGGTATCGAGAGAAAGGAAAAAAGCTAAAACTCAAAATATTTCAGTCTTATATTAGGTAATTCGGGGAAAAATACATAAAAATCTTGTGTCGCGACAATTGAAATAAGCACCAACATTTAATATTTCCTACTTTTGAGGTCATTTTTAAGAGACATAAGTTGTTGAAATGTGCATATGTAGAAAATAAATTCACAGTAACTTCGGTATATAGTAATATTTGAACAAAAAATGCGTAAATTTGGTATGGCGAGAAAGGAAAACAGCTAAAATGCAAAATATTTCGTTTTTATAAGGTAATTTGGGGAAAAATACATATACATGTTGTGACGCGACAATTGAAATAAGCACCAACATTTAATATCTCCACTGTGAATATCTCTCTTGACAAAAGATGTATAAATTTGGTATTGTGAGAAAGGAAAAAAGCTAAAATGCAAAGTATTTCAAACTTATAAGGTAATCTTTAGAGACATACTTATAAATGTTGTGTTGCAACAATTGAAATAAGCACTGACAAATAATATCTCCCACTTTTGAGGTCATTTTTGGCATTTTTTTTTTGTTTTGAAATTACATATGAATTTAATGTCTCTGCTCAAGCATGAACTTAGGCCTCGATAAAATACCATTTTTTGAAAGATTTATTAAGAATATAATATGACGTAAGCATGGAATGTATAAATAATAATAAAAAAAAAACGCTATAATTTATAATTTCATTTTGGTTTTAATTTATTATCAAAAATAAATTAAAGAGAATGAAGTCGTTGAGTTTTCATACTTTTTGCTTAAAGTTAATTTCGTCATATCAATATCACGTGTTTTGAACTGACCAATCGATGAGAGTAATCCAAAGCTGCCATGAAGTTCACTCCAAGTGCACTTTGTGATCACTCCCAGGATCGCATCTTCTTTTCAAGTGCACTTGAAAGTGGTCACAAGTTCACTCTAAAGTCTGTTTCACTTCCTTTAGATAATGGAAATTCTCTTCTGCTAACTTTAATATTGCATATTTTGGCACCGTATTTTGCATGGTTGTGTAAAAATGTTATACACTAATTATGAAACCACTTTTAATTTGATGATTTCCAATACATGTTGAAAGAAAAAATACTTTTTAAAAATGTTCCATGCTTGTACATGGATGATATTTTCTGTGCACAATTATCGACTAGACTGGACCATTCTGAAATAGGTATAGGCAGGTATATCTTTAAATCAGATGATAAACAAGTCTCAATTTGGCTTTTACCATGAGCTTGGACCCCCTTTTGATTTAAGAAAAAAATACATACCCTAAATGATATAATTCAACAAAATACTTAAACATGTATTTGAAATATGCATGCATTAAACCCAAAAGAAATATTTGAAATATATTGCTAATGTACTGCTAATTTGTATTCGGTGTTTACAAACAAAAAGTCTGTGGATAACAATTGTTAACCCCGAACAAGTAGACCTTGCTATTATTAGGTAGGCCAACTCGGGTCATCTAATTCATCAAGTTACTTGGTCGCCCTTAAAATAGAACAATCCAACACTTTGAAATTTTCACCTGTTTGAAAAAAATTGTGAAAATGCACATGACTGTAGACTTTTGTGCATGTTGTAAACGGCGAATTTAATGTTTTTCAGTTATGTATGATCATTCTTGATATACATACCAAATATGATAAAGATCAGTTTTAAAATAAAGCTGAAATCGTGAGATTTCCATTATCTAAAGAAAGTGAAACCGATTTTAGTCTGTCATGGAATCACTTTCAAATGCACACGAAGTGCACGCGAGGAACGCTTTTGGAGTGCACTTGGATGGAATGTTGTGTCAGCATCCAACTGTAATATTGGAAAAAATACATATAAATGTTGTGTCGCGACAATTGAAATAAGCACCGATATATAATATCTCCCACTTTTGAGGTCATTTTTAACAAAAGATGCA